>JALGQJ010000140.1:0-49772 GCA_023055345.1 Quercus wislizeni
CTCAAAGCATGTTTTGCCTTGTACCTTTGTACTAATGGCCTTGTGCATCTACGAGCATAGCTTGTTCCCTATGCACTTATATCCTTGTGGGAGAACTCTTGACATCTATGTGATTGTTGTAAATAGATCTTTAAACTTGTCATGAATGATTAGTGAAATGTTTTGTTGATCTTGAAACATGCATAGACTTGTGCTTATATATCTTCCTACTCATTTATTTTATTATTTTTGCTTAAAGAGCTTACCCAATGTAAATCTCCAAATGAAAAGAGATATTGAGCTGTAAAAGCCTGTCGCACATACTAGTATTTGACTAGGAAAAATGGAAAGCGACTTAAAAATAAAAAAGTATGATGCCCAAAAAGCCAAAAGGCTTGCTCATCAATTGAAATATAAAAAATTTCTGGCATCAATCTCACAATGAGATGTTTTGATTCAAAAAGAACAAATTTTATGATGAATATGAAGCCAAATGAAAAGTTTCAAAGTTATGTTATCAAATTTTGTGGGCGGTCATATATGTATATTTCTATAATTGAGATGGGTCACATTATCTAGTGCTAATTGTGTATGTCTTAGTTGAATTGATCATTGAACCTTCACATTAGACTAAGGACTATCTCATTTTTGATATCCATACACTTCACACAAGTCTATGTTCAATGAATGCCATATTCATTTGTGTGATTGTACTTAATTAAATGTGTTTTCACATGCTTAATCCTTGTTGATCAAATACAAAAAAGATTTTTAAGTGTTTTTAGTTGTTTTTGGAAAGTCTTTTGTTTTTGCAAAAATGCCAAAAATAGTGTTGCCCTGTTCTGGTGACTTAGTCATGGGTTGGTCCAGTCGCATGTCCCAGTCGTGAGCCCATACAGAGATTTTTCGCAGCTCACTGGTGGATCAATGTCTCAGTCGCAAAAAATACTTAGAATATTTTTCAAAATTTGGGTTTTTAATGTTTCTCACGACTCAGTTTGGTGACTTATTCGTGGGTGGAAGGTCCAGTCACGAGGGGACTCAGAGATTTTCGCAGTTTACCTTGAGATTTTCGCAGTTTACCTTGTGAGTTGTTTTCAATATTGGATTTCTTGGGATTTCGATCATAGGTTGTTTTTTTTGTTGAGTTTGAATATATGGGTCTTGTTGTTTTCACTTTTAAGTAGCTACATTTCATTGTTATCATAATTGTATTTCTGTTTTGAGTGAGTTTAATGATTTGTACTGTTTTGAGCGTGCTATCTGCTCTATACTGTATGGTGCTGTGCATTTCATGCTTGTTGTAATCTGTCTCAATGACAGTTACTTGTGTTTCTGGGGTTTTCATAGACTACATTGTGCCTACACACCTCACACACCAGTATTTCTCATGCTAAAATGCTGCATTCTTGTTCCACTTACCACATTTGTGTGCTATCTCTTTCTATATTTCAATCTGACCTTATTTCATTAACTTACTTGGATCTAATCAAGTTAATGTTTGTGTCTTGTGGTTTTTGCACGTGGTTCTCTATTGTGTGACTGTTCTTTTGCAGATGTCTCGTTGTTCCTCTCGAGGAAAAGACATTATCATTGATGTTCCATCATCCCCTGTTTCAAAATGGACTTGCCGTTCAACTCAAGACTCAAACAGTGAAAGATTCTGGACTCCTCTTGATTCACATACACACTTTAGCATCTTTTAGAATGCTCCTATTGTAGTGGAACGAGTGATCAAATTTAACTCCTTGGGAACTACCTTTATTCCTAGGATCTTTGAAGCAAAATACTGGGCTAATATGTTCGAGAACTTTGAGGACCCAATTGATGAATTGGTCAAAGAGTTCTATTCAAATGCTAGATATACTGGGGTTGAATTGAAGTGTTGGGTACATGAAAAAGAGTTCTCCATCAATCCAGACAACATTGCAAAGGTTCTTCGCATTACTAGAATGACAAATGTAGACATCACTCCGTATAATGATAGACAGCCACAAATACAAGACATTTTTCAAGTTTTCGGGTCTGATCATGAAGTCTCGAGTAAAGGCACATCCATAGGCACTGTCAAGTTTGCGCCTGAATTGAATACTCTCAAGTTGATCATGTTCTTCAACCTGTATCCACTCTCAAACACTGCATTCATCAACCTTGGAAGAGCTCAGTTCCTATGTGATCTCATCACTGGAACTCCAATTGACATATGTGCCCACATCTTTCAGATCAGTGGGAAAATTGTGGCTCGATTAGCACCACGGTTATGTATTCCTTTTTCCAGTCTTGTTATGAAGGTCATGATTCTTGAAGGAGTAAGTCCACCAACAGATAGGAAGAAAATGGATCGTCTTCGTCCACTGTCTATGTTTTCTCTTCAAGCCAGTAAAAGTCATTCTTCCAAAGCACTGAAGAGTGAACCTTTCCTTCATACTACATCATCCAATCAAGGTTCAGCTACGCCAGTGCATACTAAGACTGTTTCTCCCATTCTTTTTGAGATGCAAACCACTAGCACACCATTTGCACCTCCTAGCCATCAAGCTGATAGGTTCGGCACTTTGATTGAGAGTGTGTCTAAGCGGATTTCCGGATTAGAAAGGTTTCTTTACTCCACCAACAACCAAGTTCAAATGCATTTCACAACAATTGAGACACAGTTAGATGCTATTCAGTAAAAGCTAGAGGACAGCCTTTAGCTATTCATGCCAAAAAGGGAGAGATGGTAGTTAGCGTACAGTAAGGGGGAGTTGGGAGTGCAACTCAAGAAGAAGCTGATTATGTGCATAATGACAGGGGGAGTTACTGATATTTTTATGGGTTTGCTATACTTTGGTTAATTGTTTGGTTTAAACTTTTTGTGAATATGTTTTTAATTCTATGTTTAAATCTTGTGATACTTTGGTTAAAGTTTATAAAGTTTCTATTCAGTTTAGTTTGTACCCATGTTGCTTTTGTAAGCTTTTCGGGTTTGTTTTCATGCATTTGTAGGCTTTTGTGGTTTGTTCCTATGCCTTGTTGCATAGTACTTGTTGTTTTGTCTTGCATTACTTCAAGTACTCTCACTCTTGTGCCCTAGTAGGATCTTGTTCCTAGATGCATACTTGTTGTGTGCATTGGTTGAGTGTTGGACATGCAAATGATACTTCATGTTTAAGCTTATTAGCTTGCATGTCCGGATGCTCATTCTATATGTGAATGAGCATTGTGGTCACTATTCTATAGTGATTGCTTGTATGGTCAAGCCATGGTTTATTGCTTTATTTCATTTTTCTTGATCGCATTGTGCTTGTTTCATTTGCATTACAAGTTTTCTGCATACAATGATCAAGTTGTGTTGTTGTGTTTCAGGAGATACTTGTTCTTATGATTCAAGAGCTTCACAGATTCTAGAGTTAGGTGTGAGTAAGTTTTGTTCAACTGTTCCTAACTCACATGTTAAGTATAGAGTTTGTTTTATGATTTTGTCACGGAATAGCCAAAGAGGGAGATTGTAAAGTTGAATTTAATCAATCATTTTGTTGGTTTTATTTCATGCCAAATTTGTTTGTAATTTAGCAATTAGTAACCCTGTATTTAGGTGAGAATCATGTAAGGGTAGTGTGTGAGAGTGTGTGAAAAAATGCTCAAATTTGTGCAAAGTAGCAGGGAATCGCAACTAGAATTTGCGGGTGCCTCGCGAGTGGCAAGCCGCCAGATGATGCATACGAATGAAGCATGCAGAGAAGATGAACAGTCACGCCAGCTGGAGCACTACAGGACAAAAAGTCCATTCTAGAAATTTTGTTTGCTTGCGACTTGAACTCGTGACTAAGTCAAGTCACGAGGCCAAGTTGCCAGCCAACTTTGTTTTGAAAAACCTGACTCGTCGCATTCCATTCTCACCCTAGTATAAATATCCCTTATACCCACGAAATGTAGAGAGCTTCCAGAGAGAATATTGAGAGAGAAACCTTAGAGAAAAACAAGATTGACTCATCCACAATCTTCACATAGAGGCTCTTCAAATTTCTCTACTCTCATCCTCTCCATTATTACATCCTTGAAAGGTTCATTACCAAAACATTTTCTCACCATGCCCACATTTGTAAGAAGGCCATTTGGTACTTGGGAAGCATTTAGGAAGGGACCAATTTCATATTGGTTGATGTTATGGTTTATAGGAGAATCTGGTAAGCTAAAGAAGAAATAGGTTTGGTGTAACTTTGTTGGAGTAAGAGCTTAGAGGGCTTAGGTACACTGGGTAGATTAGGCTTGGAGGGTCTTCTACTGTTCATGTATCCTAACTACATTCTTTAGTGGATTATTTACCACTTAGAAGGCGGCAGAGAGGTTTTATGCCGAGGGTTTCGGTTTCCTCTTCGATAACACATCGTGTGTTGTCCTTGTGTTTACATCTCTCTTCCCTTAATCTTTGCCATTTAATTTCTGTTGTGAATGTAATTTTATTTGGGCTAAGATTGTTTATCAATTCTGTTATATGCTTATGTTCATATTCCGCACATTAATTTTTTGATAATAAGCTTGAATTGGTAATTTGTAAATTGGGGGTCTAAACGTTCAAGGTGTTTTATACACTAATTGAACTTTCAAACCCTAACTTGACCTGTTAATAAAGCGAGTTGACCTGACCCAACCCATTTGACTTGCTTAATAAACGAGTCGTGTTGGGTTGACACGAATGTAGCACAATCCATTTCAACCCGTATAATATTAAATATAACATCTATCTAGAAATAAATTTTTTTACATCCCAAAAGCAGTGCATACACTTCAAGTCTTCAACCCACATTCAAAATAATATAGTTCAACAAAAATATAACATTCATCTAGAAATAAGTTCTTTACACTCCAAAATAAGTGTATACACTTCAACCCAAATTCAAAATAACATAATTTAACAAAAATAAAATAACATAGTTCAACAAAAATATAATATTTTTGGAATTCGCTAAATGCTAAGTATTAATATTGAAAGGATTGGAGAAAACAGTAGGCTAATCCCGACTATAACTACGATTATCATCCATAGATTCTAGTTTATAAACTATCTCAATAAACCCACTTGCAGGATATGCAGATAGTGTCGAACACTGATACAAACACACACACACACACACACACACACACACACACACAAAAGCACACAACATAAGACAAAAGCTACAACCGTGGCCTTAATCAAGAATTAATATATCCCATATATTAATAACAACACATGGGTTCAAAGTATAGAAAGCAAAAACATTATGTAGAAAAAATTACTGCAGAATTTTGAAATACCAAGAAAACGGTTTTCTTTAATTCTAAAACTCACTAAACACATGAGAGAGAGAGAGAGAGAGAGAGAGAGAGAGAGAGAGAGAGAGAGAGAGAGAGAGAGAGAGAGAGAGAGAGAGTAATAACCGGTTTTGAGACTTTGAGTTTGAGAATTGGGCATGAGACTATAAGATAGTAGAGTGAGTAGTACGGCTAAAATAAAAAAATAAAAAAAGATATTTATAAGAAGGTTTAGAGATTTAGGGTTTGTAAAGTTTCAATTTTCAATTATATCCCTAGTAAGTTTTTGTAATTATTCATTTTTCTTTTTAAATTTAAAATATATGTTGGATATAAAAGGTATTTGATAAATCTAAAATAAAATGAATATTTATTTGTTATACGAGTTAAACGGGTTGTGTTAAGTGAGTCATTTCTAGTTAACACAAATAAATTGACATGTCAAATGTGTCTATTGTGGGTTGACCCGCTTATGACACGTTTCTTATCGTGTCGCTTTTGGGTTGCCTCGTTTATGACCCAAATCCATTAAGGCCCAACCTAAACTCACAAAAACCCGTGTTGAGTTTGTATCGTGTTCGCGGGTTGGGTCGAATATTGACACCCCTAGTATTTATACAAAATTTGTGCAAATGAAGAGGGATATTAATTTGTGTTACAGGTGTGGAACATATTGGAGGAGATATGTTTGAGAGCATTCCTAAAGGGCATGCTATTTTTATGAAGGCGAGTTTCATATTTTGAAGGCATATTTGTATTGATTGATTTATACATATGATCAATCTTAACTATAAATAGTGAATTTATAATTAATCCAAAATTTTGGAATTAAAACTTAATTGTTATTGTTATGTGTTTTGATTTACTTGTACCCTTGACTTAAACCCAAATACATTATTAATTGATTTGTGTATCATAGGAAATGGTTTTCTTCCCATTATATTATCTCAATTAGTTGCCATCCAATTAATTTGGCAACCTCACTAAATTATAAAGTGAGACCTATTGACAGTAATTTTCTATTAGAAACAAGTCTAAGGAATGTCAAGTGATAGCATATCTCCTCCTCCTCCACTGTCTACCCATCAAAAAAGTATAAGCGAAATAACCACATCAATTGATAACAATGGAGTTAGGATGGTCTCGCTTTATAAGCACCGCATACATTTTTTTTTTTAATTATTTACAAAAATTCTTTTACAATAAAAATGTTTTGCTGTAAAAGAAAAAAAAAAAAATCAAATCAATTCTAGACAAATGATACTATAATTGGATGATGTTTTAGTGGATACTTCATGATTGGAGTGATGAATACTGCTTGAAGCTGTTGAAAAATTGGTACAATGCTATCCCAAATGATGGAAACGTAATTGCTGTGGAGGCAGTTCTTCCAACTATGCCTGAGAATAGCTGTTCTATGAAGAGCACCACTCATCTTGATTTGAATATGATGACTCAAAAAACCTTGGAGGAAAGGAAAGGACCCAGCAAGAACTCATGGCCTTGGCAACTAGGGCTGGATTTAGTGGCATCAAATTTGGCTGTTGTGTATCTGATATTTGGGTTATGGAGTTTTTTAAGTAGATGATTAGCTTGTAATATTTAGAGATGCACTCTTTCTTTCTTTGAACATTTATGTTGTGTCCAGATAGACCATGGATTTTCATTTGGGATTTTACTTGAAGTTGTATTTGAAAATTTCTTGTGTTGATTTCTCTTGTTAGGTTAATAAAGTTGTTTAAAAAATTCTGTGAAATCTTGATCTCATGATTTTTACAAGTAGAATGCAAATATGAAACAGAGAAATCATATATATCAGTTTAGCTAATCAACATAAAAGATAACCATAGTTAGTCAATAATATGAATTTCAGTGCATGTGCCAATTGAAATATTAGTATACTACTATTCTAGTAGTGTTGCTTTCTCTTGTTAGAGTGAGAGGTGCTACGTCTACAATATTTTTACAACAAATCATGAGTGGTTAGTTATTATTGGTTCAAATTTGAATTTAGTACTAAAATTACTTTTTTAACCCAACAATAACAACCAATAACAACCTGCCACTTAGGATTTGTTGTAAAAATGTTGTAAAATTGTTGTAGACATATCATTTTTCAAAGTTGTTTCAACAATTTTGTGTAACAAGTCTTTTTCCCAATTTAATTACCATGCTAGTTAGATCTCTCTTCATTTGTTTTGCCTCTTTTCTAAAACACCTTCCAACTGCACTGCAACACCATTGAATTAGTGCTATTCAATACTTATTAAACTATTTGATACACTTTGTTATTCAAATTTATTTCATCAACCCAAGCAAGCAGTAAATTTAAATTTTATGGCACGGTGGCGTAAAACTAAACCATGAGACAAGACAAGCGGTAACAAGAATAATGCAGTAATAAAATTAAAAAGTACAAGTAATTTAACAAAATAAGTCTTACTTCACGACGCATGTCTAAATATTGAATAATCATTTGGACTTAGGTTTATTTTATTTCAAAAGAAAGTTATTGGAACTATTATTTGGGCTTAATCATTGTCACAAAAGGTTATCTAAGCTAGCGAAAGAGCATGTGATTCAAAAGAAGAATGAGTATTTGGGCCTAACTACGGAGCCTAACACCGGACTAAATAATACCCAACCCATTTAACAAGCCCATAATCGGGAATGTTCTAGTGCTTTAAAAGTCTGCTTTAAAAGACATTTTTTATTTTGAGTAATGTTACTTTGTAACATTTTCACAACATTTTTATAATCTATAAAAATAGATTAAGTAATAAGTTGTTATTGGTGAATAGAAAAGTGAGGTTGGTGGTGGACCAAAATAAGAGCCTGTAACATCGATTATTTTTTATTTGCCTAGCCTTAAGTCGTATCACGTTTAGAGCAGGTTCTTTCAAAAACGCATTTCCTCAATGGAATAGTACTGTCAGTTTCTGTGCCTTTCACAGCAGCAACCAGCAAGTCTCTACATGGAGTCACTCACAAGTCACAAAAATCCCACCAGTCAACAGATTGAAGTACAATACAATGGTCTTTGGAGGAAGAAAAAGACCAAATCCAAATACATATTAGGAAACAGAGTAAAATGAGTATTTGTTACAAAAACCTTCAAGAAGATCCACTAAGCTGTATGTACAAGCTTAAACAAAAAGTTGTAGCATCAAACTATCCGAAATAACCAAACCAGTAGACTAAGTCCATTGACGTACCACGTAAGCCGCAGCACCTCGAAAATCTCTGACCATTGTTAGTTTTGACACTAGTCTGAAGCCAATTACACTGCATAGTCAACTACGCGAAATATTGATACCTTAAGCTCAACTGGCTGCTTCTTGATCAGCTCAAAGACACAAATATCTCCTTCTTCCAAATTACTGTCCCTAGAAAATACTGTCCATCCCCGCCCTATATTCATTGCTGAACTTGCCCATTCTCTGAGAATGCACTTGGCAGGCCATTGCTTTCCGTTAGAAGTCTGAAGTTTGACAATTTTAGGCTGACTAAGATACTTCACAGCAAATTGGACAGGCACATACTACACAAGAAGGAAAGATTGCAAATAAGCATATTTAATGCCAATATTTGAATACTTCATAATCGCATCATGTATAAAAGGCTCACCATAATATATCTTTGCATATAATTTGGCCGCAAGACATCTATGATAGAAGGATTTTTAGGCTTCAACATTCTGGCTGCTTGGATTGCTCTCTCTCTCTTCCTCTGGACATCTTAAATTTCTTTTTTGAAGATGTGCCAGGAAATCTTTTCTTTAAAAACTTTTCTCTCACTTCATGTTTTGTAAGCAACTCATCCGAGTCAGATATTTCATTTTCATCCAACTTGTCATGCATTGATATATTTGCATCACCTAATTTCATAATGTCCACTTGATCTTCCAATTTACAATTCTTGCTTGATGGATACTGAATCTCTGTGGCAGTCTTATCAAATACAAGAACATGGAAATTTGAATTTCCTTCGTATCTAAAAACTAGAAAGTAACCACAACAAATAGAATGGTATTCTACAAAATCCTACCAACCATCACCAAACCAAATGTTCTTGTTAGTTTTCTCCAATCCCACATGCCAAATACGACCATAGGGTACTGTGAGTTTTGCAACAAAGGATAGTTCATCCCCAAATTCACTCACAAATTTTTCATGGATACTCTGCAGCCACCACCGAATTAAGTTATATTGTCTTGAATTACAATGTGAAATGTAATCAATGAAACATGTGACCCCAAGATGTAGAAATATTGATTCCAATAATTATGATTTCAATTAAAATTAGTCATTCGTAGCCTTGGTGACACAAACTAATCAATTCGATCGATCTTTTTAAAATTTGATCAAGTTTTTTGTTTCTCCCATTTTGTAGAATTTTTTAGAATCACCAGTACTCTTTCAAACTATTTAAATTTATATGAACATATCTATAGGCAGGTAATTCTAATGAAATGAAATAAGAGAAAATAATTCAAGAGTTCAGATTGATATTTTCTCTAAACAATAATGAAGCAATGATATGTAAACCATGTGATGCATAGGAATTTTCATGGGCTAAAAATTCATTACATTTAACCTTTGCAACTTTGGCTTGGGTGGAAAGTTTTGCAATTAAAGTTTTCTATCTTGTAAAAAAAAAAAGAAAAAAATCATACCATATTCAAATTCAAACTCGTACTATATTTCAATTAAAAAAAAAATTGCACTCAATATATCCCTCCCTTATAACTACATGTACTAAATCATCTCTCTTCATCCCGTTTCGAGTAGTCAATCGATAAACACTAAACCAAGAACTGGCTAGGTACAGTTTCCTCTTGTTTATAAATTACGAAATAAACAGTAAAACAGGAGCACGATAATATTCAAAACCAAACATGCAAGCCGTTGCAAATATAGTACTGGTACTGATAAACCAAACAGAAGGTTAAAATTTTCAAAGAAACCAGGGTATTAATTACTTGGTGTAAATTAAGGTATATAGAGTGGAGGGAACATTAAGTAATTACCAGTTTCATTTCTTGCATGGTGGGGGGAAGGATTATCTTGAAGAAGTGAGAGGGTGCCATAGACATAGAACTTGAAGGCCAATGGTGATGATGATCATATTTCCAGTTGGGTACCACTCCAGTCCGACCAGTCTTTGGTTTAGCTGCCATAATATGATCACGATGGTTGATCGATCCAACCCTTTGTAAATATCTTGACGAAACTCTCTGCTTCCTTTAGATATGGCTACAATTAGCAATGGAGTATGAGACTTTTGGGGGTGATGGACTAGAGCTACAGGCAATAGTGGAGACAATACAAACATCAAATTGATGCTTTTAAGGTAATGACATTGGGCAATGGATATAGTGCATGCATGTTTGACAGCTCACATCGAGGCTTCAAAAGGATTTACCAAAATAAGGCTATTATAATAGTAATGGATTTTGTTAAGAAAAAAAATCTAGTAACACACACTAATACATTATTACACAACTTCTTCGCCATAAGTGTGATATGGTAAAGCGTGAGTTATGAAGAAAAAAAAGTAGATAAATGTATAAGTGATAGACAACTACTCGTAACAATTTG
This sequence comes from Quercus wislizeni, assembly GCA_023055345.1. Lineage (NCBI taxonomy): Eukaryota > Viridiplantae > Streptophyta > Magnoliopsida > Fagales > Fagaceae > Quercus > Quercus wislizeni. Next base: position 10,854 of record JALGQJ010000140.1, read on the forward strand.
CCATATCAAAGTTGTAGTAAAAAATTGTGGAATAATTTGTGATCTTAGAACCATTCTTTTGATAATAAAAACCTTCAACCGTAGTTAAAATACATTTATTTTTTTATTAAATAATATTTTTATACACTTTTCAAAAAGGGAAAAGTTAACAGATGCATTACGGGCATTAATTTAAAAAATATTTTTAAAAACTTTTAATTTATTGGAAAAAAATAACTTTTTTTTTATAGTTTTTTATTTATTTATACTCCCTCTATCCCACTTTTTTTTTTTGTCTTGTTTGAAAAATCAAACTTTTTAAGGGAACATCATTTATTGTTTTGTCTATCTTTTAAAAATGTATAAGTTTCCAAAACTATTCTTAAAAAAATTTATCAAAAAATTGAATTAGTAAATTAATAGGGGTATAATAGGAACATTAGTAAATTAATGACTTTTATTTTTAGAAACAGAACAATATTTTGGGATATCTCAAAATAGAATAGAGGACAAAAAAAGTGAGACGGAAGGAGTATTTTTCATGAAATTAGTATTAAAACTTTTCTAAAATGATCATTTACTAGTACCCTAAGTATACACGTTAACTGAATCATTTCAAAAATAAAGTCAAATTTTAAACATATATCCAAAAAAGCACATGCAACCACCTTGAATTTGTATATGTAAGCCAATTAATCATTAGCATATGTATTTATTATATTACAGATTAATAAATGCTCAATTATGAGCTATAATGCATACTTAAAAAAAAAAAAAAAAACACATGTTAATGATTTATTGACTTACACGCACAAATTCATTGTAGTTATGTGTAACTTTTTGGATAAGTCTAGTTAATGGGTACCCTTAGAACATTAAATTTTGTTAATGGAATATCTTAGAATACTTTTAATTCACTTTTATTGGAAATATAAACATTTTTCAAAAAAATCAATTGTCTATTTCTTTCCCTTCTTCGCTTTTAGCTCTCAGACTTTGATTCTACAATTGGATTGGGTCGCCTGCAACCTCTATGTATTATTGATTTATTAAGAAGTTCTAAGTTCTTCGACTTGAGCTCTTCACATTACTTTTGCTTAGAGTTGGCAAGTTCACATTTCGCCCTCTTGCTTGGTGCCTTCTATATCAATTGCTTTTCGACTGGCCACGCCTTGGACTCACAGCTGACCATGCCTCGGTCAGGGTCAGGACCTCAATTGGAAGCTCGAAGACAAGGAATTAATTAAGAATCATTCTAGGCATCGAGGTCCAACAAAGGAGGACACCAAGAGCGCCATTTGAGACTCAATGCCTCTCCAACCTCAACTGCCTTGCCTATTAGGTGATTTTGACACTGCCTCTTTAAGGTTTAATAATGCCCTGAATGTGGATGTGACTTGAATTCCAAACCAACTTGGTTCCCTACCCTAGAATGTAGAATCCACTTCATCCTTTCGTCATGTCATATGCTCCCACACCACCTCCACATATGGTATCACAAACACAACAAATTTCATAACTTATTGAGGTGGTGGGTTGTGATTCATGCCACATTATTTTTCACTCGAACTACTATTGACATCACTTTTATTATACACCAATCACAACTTCTCACCTTAATAGTTATGAAAAATATTGTGAAAATGATGTGTTTTTGTATTTATTTGGCTTCAAATTATTACTATATCAACCATATGAATTAGTCTAAACTGTACAAATTTAGTCTCATACAATGGTGATCTAAAAAATTCATTAGAATTATTACCCTTCGAAACAAGAAAAAAAAAAACAGTAAATATATTAAAAGACCAGATCGGCTAGATTTGGACTGCAGACTACTTCAACAAGACATACTAAACTAGTCAGAGAAAAGTCTTAAACCACATTCATCAGATATAAACCATACCTGTGATCAAAGTCTCTAATTAAATATAAGCATAAACATCACTAGTTTAAAGTTTAAACAAGTTATCCTCATCTAAATTCTGATGGTCAACCACGTCAAATATTGAGACATTAAGCACAACAGGCTTCCTCTTGATCACCTCAAAGACACAGACATCTCCTTCTTCTAAATTATTGTTCTAAAAAATGCAGCGCATCCCTTACTCATTTTCATTGTTGAAAAGGTAGAATATTGGTGGTAATGGCACCGGACAAACCATTGTTTTCCATTAGAAGTTTGAAGTGTGACGCTATGATTCTGACTAATATACTTGATAGAAAATTCAACAGGCACATACTGCATAAAAAAGAAGGATTGGAACTCAACATATATATATTTGAAGACCAAATGTGAAAATACTTCATGATCACATCATGTATAAGGGCTCACCATATAATTAAAGCGTATATTATAGGGTTGCAAGATACCCATGAAAGATGCATTCTTAGGTTTGAACTTTCTGGCTGCTTGGATTGCTCTCTCTTTTCCTATTGACATCATGAGTTTCCCTTTTGAAGATATGCCAGAAAATGTCTTCCTTACAAACTTTTCTCTCACTTCATGTTTTGTGGGCAACTCATCTGAGTTAGACATTTCATTTTCATTCAACTTGTCATGCCCTGATATGTCTATATCATGACTATCATCTAAGTCTATTATGTCAACCTGATTTTATTATCAAATACATGAAAATGGAAATTTGAATTTCCTTCATATCTGAAGACTAAAAAGCACCCATAACAAATAGAATGATATTTAGCAAAATCAAGCCAACCATCACAAAACCAAATATTATTGCTAGATTTCTCTAATCCCACTTGCCAAATAACCATCATTGGGAACAATGAGTGTAGCAACAGTGGAGAGCTCATTCCCAAATTTTTTCACAAACTTTTCAGGGATTCTCTACAGCCATCAAAATAAGTTATACTTACCTTAGTCATAATGTAAAATTGAATCAGCGAAACATGTGATTCCAAGATTTACAAATATGATTCCTTATTATTACATTCGTACAATTAGCCTTCCTTAGAGAAGTGCTACACAGGCAAATAACTTCCAACTAAAATTTTAAAATTTTTATGTAGCTTCCTGTTCCTATAAGTAAATAATAATAAAACCTCCACATTTAATGGAGAAAATTGTCAAATATCATTCCAAATTTCCATGATATGTAGCCTGTAGAAAATTTCAAGTTTTTGAATTATATTCTTGGATGAGCTCCAAGCTATTGACTTTTGTCATAGCTGATGTGGGTTTCCCATTCTTTTGCTGGGACTTGAAATGGTGAAGACTATCAATAAATTTAGTATCAAAACTTATATACCACTATATAAATTTGTTAAGTAAAAAAAATAAAGTGAAAGATAAACTAATAGTACAACAATAAGTTTTGAGACATAACATTTTTTCATAGCGTGGTGTGTTATGATTAATGATGCATAACAAAATTTATATTAATAATATATTTATGTGAAAGTGATGCTACTGTTACGACCAAAACTTATATACCAAAAAAGAAAAAGAAAAAAAAGCAAGCCATTGAATAAATTAAGTTATAGCTAGGGACTAGTGGAGGGTATGTTACCAGTTTCATGTCTTGCAAAGTGGAGGGGAGTATAATCTTGAAGAAATGAATGGCTGTCCTGCATAGAACTTGAGGCCATTATTGAAAGTATGAGACCAAGATGGTATATTGTTGACCAAACTCTGCCTTCCTTTGGGATTTGGTTACGATTACCAGACACCAGTGGAGTTTGCGTGTTTCAGGGTTTGGGGCTGATTCATGAGAGTGATAGAGCCATCCAAGGGATGCTTTTGAGGGGTCAGTTGGTTACCATTACTAGTGCTAGAGGAGTCTGCTTTTAAAGTGAACAGCTACAACTGGTAGTCACAGATCACGGGAAGATCGTTTTGACTAACATCTTTGAAATTGATGAAAAATTGACATATTCTATGAACCTCCACTTTTAATAGTAGAATTGATGCGTCCAAAATATTAGGTGGTAAATTCTAGTTGGTTCAAATTTGAATTTATTATTAAAATTATTTTTTTATCTATTAATAATGGTCTTAAAAAAACTTTTTACTTATGATTTGTTATGAAAATATTATGTATATGATATTTCTTTTTTCACAACTATCTTATATGGTAGACTATGATAGATTGTCTATCACTTTTGATAGGCCACAAACTAAATGATCAATTGTGATAGAAATTAATTAATTAATTAATTAATTTATCATGCAAACGCGTAGTAGTACAAGCAAATCACCAATAAACTAATTATATAGTGGAAAACAAATAACACGGTGATTTGTTTATGAATGGGGAAAACCTAACGGCAAAAACCCCATCGGATGATTTTCAAGTCACCACTCCCGAAACTCCACTATTATCACAACAAGCGGTTACAAGTAAAGGAATCTTAAGTACCTTACCAACCTATAGTTGAACCCTTACCCCAATACCCAATTGGACTTATTCTGTAGTGACAGTTTCCCTTTCTGATGCACGGCTCCCAAGTATGTGACTAACCAGTTGCGCGAATCCCAGTACGCGACTTCAAACACTAACTAAGGAGGTTGTTGGTTGCAAAGTTCTTTAGTTTATCCACATGATGAAGATCAAGAAGATGCTTGGTCACAAAATCCTACGGTGCAAATACATAGCAACTTCTTCAAGAGAAAGAGATGAACTAGGTCAAGAACTTCGTCTCCGGTCACAATTTGCTTGAACAAAGTTTGCTCAAAGTTTGTGCAACTTGTGTACTGTTTGACGGCCCTTAAAACAATCTTTTTATATGTCTTGGGTTAGGAGAAAGGAAGACCTAAAGACATATTCACGGATCCCAAGAAAATCATATTTGAATTCTCAAATTCTTAAACCTCGACAGATAGGAGGTGTCGAGCAGCTATCGAGAAGCTGTCAAGTTTTAATGAATTTGCACTATTTGTTTGATTTCTTGAACAAACTTGAAGGTTTCAACACTTGATCTTGAAACGTGATTTCTTGAAGTATTTAAACACATCCTAAGTCTATCCAAATACAAGTAAAGTGCGTTTTTGTCAAAAGATAAGCCAATTACATAAAATCATGACATATGTTCTTAACATGTGAAACACATATGTCTTAATAATCTCCCCCTTTGGCAATCTGTGACAAAACCACAACAAATAAATGAACATATGAGAGAAGTCATAAATCACTCAACTCATATTTACTTGTTGAATACAATAAAATCTATTCTAACACAAACTCTTGAAAATTTTTGCAAGAAGAGAGTTTATGGCAAGTAGACTTTGACAACCTATATTTCTAAAACACTTTAAATAAAACTTATCAAGTCATCTTTGTGTGAAATAGAAATAATAGATTGCATACAAATAATAAGAAGTATGTGTATAAAGGGAGAAAAGAAACAACACATGAAAGGGTATGTGAAAGAAAAACATACATCAACAATATAGAAGAGAAAATAAGTACAATGTATGTCTATAAATTGTCACAAGACCTCATGTACAAGAACAATGTATCTAAGAAAGAAAGAAAAGAAAATATACATAAAATCCTCACTACATCCCTAAAAAAGAAACAACACTCCCCCTAACACGATTATCCAAAAATTAACTCTCCCCCTAAGAGTGACTACTCTCATATTCAAAATTACTTCCCCTTTTTGTCACGAGTGACAAAGGGTAGTATGTCAAGTAGACATCTCATCGGTAGAGCTAGCATCTCCATTAGCATCATCGGAAGCATCATTGTCATCACCATCATCATCATCATCATCATCCTCAGACTCAAAAGCCACAGGAGAAGGTGGTGAAGGAGTAGCCTCAGGAGCAAAACCACCCATAGACGCTTGTCGTCGTGCAATACGACCGACATGAACGTTATCTGATACAACTCTGTAGAGAATGTATCTAGGCGAGCATCCATGCGCTGCAACTACGCCATGATGTCTTCTAAAGTCACATCGCCCGAAGAAGAAGGAACAGATGCAAATGGAGTAGAACGGGATGGTGCGGAATGGGATGAAGGTGCTGTTGAATCCGACTGCCGTAACTAAAACTGGGTCTCGCTACATTTAACGGTAGCATAATCAATGGCACACATGATGGTGAAATGGTCAGAAGAGGGAAAAGGAACAGAAAAATGGCATAAGATCCTCGTGATAGCGAAAGGAAAGATGAGCTTATCACAGGATGCCAAATCTAGATGAACATTAATAATAGAAAGAATGAAATGAGAAGGAAAATCTATAGTAAGATGCTCAAGAAGAAATAACAAAAATCGAGCATGAGGCTCTGTAATGGAGTTATAATGAGAGAGTGGGTGCAAAACAAAAGTCATCACTATGTTCATGAATCTAGGACCTTTAGTGAAAGGTCGAAATTGTGTAAACTGACGCTCAACCCAAGCAGAAGGGCGCTCACAAAAAGCAGACATGAGCTCATCCCTGGACACAGTCCTCAAACGCTCACAACCAGGATAGTCAGGAAACTCTATCCTAGGGATCCGATGCACATTCGCAACAAGTTGCGGTGTGACAGGAATGTGCATACCTCGAATGCAAGTGAAGAAGAAAGGTATTAAATGATCAATCCCGTGCATATTGGAGTAAAACTCCTGGATAAGCACAAGAGGACAGGTGGCCGGGACGTCACACAGTGACTCCTATCCCTTACTGTGAATGACAGAGGGAAGGTCGGTGTCGGCAAAGTCCGACAAAATGACTTAGCGTTCCGAATGAATGCCTCGTCTAGAGAAGTTCTCCGAAAATGCCTTAAAGGCATCATCATCACGGAACCGAACATTAGAAGGTGAAGGATTAAAAGACAAAGAAGCATCGGAATGAAGAGAGTTTCGGGCTGGAGTGGATTTACGTTTAGGTGCCATAGACACGACTAACGTAAACAGAAAGAGAGGGAGAGAAAGAAAAGTCAATCAAAAAAGTCCTAAGCAGCATCAATAATATCAAATATATTGAAAGGAAAGTACGTATGTATGGGAAATGCATGAACATGTGACATGCAAAACAAATTGCATCATGGGCTCAGCCCAATCCAAACCTATCAGCACACAAACAAATAGCACACATCTAAATGCATGACAACACTGTTATAATACTGATGTGATGCAATGTATGAGGTTTTAAACTTATTTAAGTGAAAACCCATCCCAAAATTTCAATAATAACTCATCAATTTTGAAAAATCCCAAAATTTTTCAAAAACCCCAAAACCTAAGTTTCAAAACATGAAATGCATGAAGAATGAGAGGTTAGTAACTTACCAAGAGAAGAAAAAACTTGAAAAAGCTTGAAAAATCACAAAGGAAGAGGTTTGGAGTGAGAGAGATGGTGTTTGGGAGATGAACAAGTGTGGACAGATTGAGAGAGATCGAATAAATGAGAATCAGATCGCGAAGAAATGAATATATAGACCCTCAGTAAAGCTCGATAGATGCAGGTATCGAAAGGTATCGAGGGAGGTATTGAGGAAAAGGTCGACGATAGCTGAGGTATCGAGGGAGGTATCGAGGAAAAGGTCGTCGATAGCTGAGGTATTGAGCAGGTATCGAGGAACAACTCATCAGATCCAAGAACAAAAGCTTGATCGATCCACCAGGTGTCGAGAAGCTATCGAGGAGGTAGGAGCTTTCTTGATCTATCCAACAAGTATCGAGAAGCTGTCAGGAAAGCGATAAGAAATAGTTGAAAAAGCTCGACAGACAGCAAGGTGTCGAGGAGGTGTCGAGCCAGCTTTTAAAACTAGTTTTTCAAGATGTGAAAAACACAGACATGAATGCAATCCAACATGCAACTCAACCAATGATCCAATCAACATATTAAGCTCTCAAAATCATCTTTTAGTCAAAATTTTAAGCACAAGGATCTCAACAACACACACACACACACACATTAAATAAGTCTAACCAATTTTTATATTTCAAAAAACAAGTGAAGACAGTTTAGTAAGTATACATTAACACATGTAAAACCTTGTGATGGCCAAATCACATTGTACATGCACATGTATCACGAATAGCAAAGAATATTGCGTGTTGTGTGTGGAAAACATCGCAAGATTGTGTAAGTATGTACATGTTATGATGATTTGAGATATGAGAAAATTACTTTAACTCACACACAATCATAACTGTTTGATGGGGACTATCACCTTCAAGGTACATCCTATAACTCTCACATCTTCTATAATACACGCTTGCAATCATTTTAAAGCATTTTTGATCTTTTTGCTTTTGATTTTTCTTTGCATATTTTTCTTTTAAAGATATCATGCATGAGCATATTAGAGAGAGAAAAGAAATACCCAATGATATTTGACATTCCCAATTTTGCTATGCCTAAGCATTCAAATGTTATTGACACTGGACTTTTACTATGCCGAAGCATACAGGTGTCATTTTATGATTAGCGAGCAACAGTGGTGAGATGGTTATTAATGTCTTTCTCTTAGGATTTTTTAGTCCTTCCCATAAAAAAGAGTGATATGAGTGTTAAGTATAAGAGACAACTCAATCTTACTCATCACAAACAAGAGCCACAAAGCTTGCCACAAAGCTCACTTGCTTAGTTGTGCATAGAGATGCTCATCTAAGCTACAAATGATACAAAGTTTAGAAAACTTTGTTTCAATGACCATCTAAGGTACACAAGTAACAATGTACACAAAACACACACTGTTTTTGTTTTTTTATTTTTATTCTTTTTATATATAAAAAAAAATAAAGCAAAACTGAAAAATAACCAAACAAAAACATGTGAAACAACATGAAAGCATGAAAGAAATATGCAGATGCATGAAAGCATGATTCCAAAAGCAGATAAGAAATCAAGTAAAGAGAGTCCTACTTAAGATTGAAAGAATTAAAGTAGAGGACAAACAGAAAAGACAATTAAGTCTTAGGATCCTTTATCACCCACACAGCACAAGTTTTTGGCCGTGAAGATGAAACGACACGTGTCCTAGTATGACTACTAAAGGACATAGAGGAATTAGAATTCCCCTGAAATTGAGTTAAAAAGCTCAAAGCTTTTAGTAACTCACCAAGAATAGGTACAGAACCTTTAGACAAAGGATGAGACCTATTGGACACTTGCTTATGAGGAAACAATTTGAAACAATTAGGACGAGTGTGACTTGAAACACTACAATGGTGACAAACATGAGTAGTTTTAGAACTACTCGGTTTCCTAAAAGGAGGTCTAACCTTAGAGGTTGACAAAGACCTTAACTTAGGACAATTTGGCCTAATATGACCAACAATATGACAATGATGACAAGTGGGGACAAATTCAGAATTTTTATTCAACCTAGGAGGAGTTTTAGACATAAGTTTAGAAACTTCAGTGTTAACATCAGATTGTTTACTTTTGTCTATCCTAGCAATATTAGTCTTCAACTCTTCATTATTCCTTTTAAATAGGGAAATATAAAAATCTTTTTCTTTTGAGTTAGGCTCAACAACAAGTTTGACACTAGTTAATTTTTCAACTTCACTTTTAAATTCAACTAGTTGCTCTTCCAAACTCTTAATTTTGTCCACCTAAGATGAAATTTGATTTTTAAAATTCTCATTCAAATTATTGGCTTCATCCAATTTTGCAATCAAATCATCTTTTTCAAGTTTGACCTTTTTAAATTTAGTTTTTAATTTTGTAGAACATTCAAGAGATTTCATACAAAAATTATAAAGTTTGCAATAGGCGTCTTGAATATCATCATCATCATTCAACATAGGATCATGCAAATCAAAACAATAAAGAGTTTCCATGACAACAGGGGTCAATGGATCACACAGCAAAGATTAAAACCTAATCAGAGTGTGCCTGCTTTGATACCACTTGATAGGCCATAAACTGAATGACCCCTTGTGATAGAAATTAATTAGCCAAGTTATTAATTAATCAATTTATCATGCAAACGCATGGTAGCACAAACAAATCACCAATAAACTAATTATGCAGCGGAAAATAAATAACATGGTGATTTGTTTACGAATGGGGAAAACCTAACGGCAAAAATCCCACCGGGTGATTTTCAGGTCACCACTCCTGAAACTCCACTATTATCACAACAAGCAGTTACAAGTAAAGGAATCTCAAGTACCCTATCAACCTACAGTTGAACCCTTACCCCATTACCTAATTGGACTTGTTCTGTAGTGACAGTTCCCCTTTCTAATGCATGACTCCCAAGTACGTGACTAACTAGTTGCGCGGATCCCAATACACGACTTCAAACACCAATTAAGGAGGTTGTTGGCTGCAAAATTCTTCAGTTCATCCACACGATGAAGATCAAGAAGATGCTTGGTCACAAAACCTTATGGTGCAAATATACAGCAACTTCTTTAAGAGAAAGAAATGAACTAGGTCAAGAACTTCGTCTTCGGTCATAATTTGCTTGAATAGAGTTTGCTTAAAGTTTGTGCAACTTGTGTATCGTTTGACGGCCCTTAAAAATTTTTTTTTATATGTCTAGGGTTAGGAGAAAAGAAGGCCCAAAGACATATTCACAGATCCCAAGAAAATCAAATTTGAATTCTGAAATTCTTAAACCTCGACAGATAGGAGGTGTCGAGTAGCTATCGAGAAGCTGTCGAGCTTTAATGAATTTGCACTATTTGTTTGATTTCTTGAACAGACTTGAAGGCTTCAACACTTGATCTTGAAACGTGATTTCTTGAAGTATTTAAACACATCCTAAGTCTACCCAAATACAAGTAAAGTGCGTTTTGTCAAAGGATAAGTCAATTACATAAAATCATGACATATGTTCTTAACATGTGAAACACATATGTCCTAACAACTTTTATATAAACCTACAAAATTTTCTCTATTATTCATAGTTTAGCCACATAAGATAGTTGTAAAAAACGATGTGCTAAAAATTGTGAACTTAGAATTATTTTGCTGGCTTTTTATATTTTCCATAGAACATAATTTGATTACAAGCTTAGTTGTAGTCTAAAATTATAACTTGTGTTTAAAATAATTAACATAGTTACAAATTTTTAAAATCTAATCGTTGTATACACACGTCAAATTTCATGTCAATCAGAGGTAATTTACTATTCAATTTGTTAACTTATTTTTTATGTATAATTTTAGATTACAAAAACTTAAAATTTAAATATTTGATTGATGACCTAGTTATTGATCTTTGTTTTTCTGGAAAATTTTCAAGCATGAAATATATAATAAGAGAATGTAATCCAATGGAGGATTTGTCAAAATTCACATCCAATAAAATGATATTGAGTGGAGTTGTAGCCTTAGAGCCCGTTTGGTTGGAGGGATGGAAAAGTATAAGGATAGAAAAATTTTAATTTTCCTCATTTTTGTTTGGTTTAGAGTGAAAAAGTAGAGGGATGGAAAAATGAGTTTATATAAATTTACTCACATACTTTTGTTTAAAAATGATGCCCAATTAAAACAAAAAAGTGACAAACAAAAAAAAAAAAAAAATCAATCACCTAAATTTATTAAAAAATATAAATCATGTAAAAAAAAAAACATGTCTATTTAAAAAAAAAAAAAATCACTATCACCCTGCGCACTAGAAAATCAGAAGAAAAAATAGAATGAGGCAAAGTGTCCTAGGAAAAAGAGCCGACGTTTGCCCATGCCCCAAGAAATCATAAGAAAAAAAAAGCCAACATTGCTTAGGAAAGCAATTGGGGGCATTTTTGTCCATTTAACAAATCACACTCTCTCCCTCAATTTTTTTCCCATTTTAGGGAGAAAACACCCGAGTCCCACCACATTTTGTTCCTCTCTCCCTCCCAACCAAACACTTTTCAAAATGTTTTCATTCCTCATTTCTCTCTCTCTCTCTCTCTCTCTCTCTCTTTATTTATTTTTTATCTAAAATTCACTCTATCAAACACACCCTTGAGGTACAACCAAATTTGTTGTCAAAATTTGTCATTTTCCATAAAAGTGGTATTAAGTATTTCCTAAGATATGGTCAATTAAAAAATGTCTTAAGGGCACCTCGTTAACTGGGTGCTTGTTCAAATAATAAACATAATGAAAGTTTAAGGTTTTGTGCAAGACCAAACAAGATTAACAAATTGTTGTAGGAAAATGCCTTTGGATAGCACTTAGAAAGATCTCACCAAATAATTAATTGGAATGAAGAAATTAAGTTTAACAAGAAAGAATACTAAGGATTTATGTAATTCGACTTTTGATTTACATTTACAGATGAAAACTAAGAGAAATTTCACTAACAAATATGAAAAATGCAAATGCTGTAACGAGACTCTCCCTAAACCCAAACGGGCCAAACCCCACTTCACCCAATCCTACAATTTCTCACAAATAAAAAATGAACTTTTTTTTTTCTTTCTTCTGTGCAATTGCCGCACCACTCTCTGTTTCTTCTCTTGCCCTCATCTCTTACACACACAATCTGCCACACAAAGGCATATCTATAGCGCAAAAACCAAGGTGTAGGCAAGGCAATAATCCGTCCATGCAAGAAAGTCATGCTATTGCATTTACTTTAGATGTGATAACAAAGTCACGCCTGCTTGACAAAATCACAATTTTCAAGAGACAAATTTGATCTTGGGCATGCTCCTACAGCCACGCTTATGTGCCTATAGATTGACAATGCATGCAAACAGTACACATGCATTTAATGCCATGCATCTCTTGTTAACATAGGCTTGCAATACCAAGCCACCGACTGACAGGCATCAATATCAACTTATCACGACTGATGACATCAGGTTGCTCGTTGCTGTATTGAGTTTTTCTCTCTAGAAAAACTCCCTCCAGAACGTAGCATTGTCATCCCTTCCCCCGGGAGGTCTTTTTGTCCTTTTGTAATAACTCTGTTATTGCAAGGCTAGTTGGTTTGTTCTTGGAGGGTCACGGGAAACACTTAGTGAGTACCCTAGAGTCTTGTCTAGGCATGGAAGACCTGACTAAACACTGGAGTTCTCTATCTCTTTCGGAAATAGAGGGACCTGGTCTATGTCTAAGGAGTGATCAAGCCACCACCGAACATGGTATCGTCGCAAGATTCCTAACCAAACGTCCTTTAAATATAGAAGTCATTGCCAACACCTTCACCCCCCTATGGAGATCCAAATTGGGTTTCAAGGTTAAAAACATTGGTGACCATGTTGTCCTTTTTTCGTTTGATAATAAGTCCGATGTTGACCGTATTCTCTCCGCGGAGCCTTGGAGTTTCGACAAAAACATTATGGTCCTCTCACGTTACGACAAGGATATCAATGTTAAAGCCTCAGAACTAACAAAAGTTCCCTTTTGGATCCAAATTCTTGACATTCCTCTACGCTTCAGGCATAGAGAGATTGCAGAACAAATCTGTTAGCCATTACGACCGATTCTCCATCCCAATGAAGCGTCGGAGTTTGAAGGCGGTAGTTTTATACGAGTCCGAGTGTTGCTGGACATCTCTTAACCTTTAGGCAGAGGTAGACTCATAACCTTGGAAGTTGGCAAAAACAATTGGGTTTCCTTTAAATACGAAAGGCTCCCCAATCTATGCTATTGGTGTGGCTGTCTCACACACAATGACAGAGACTGTGCTACCTGGATAGACAGCGAGGGATGCCTTAACTCTGAAGACCAGCAATTTGGCTCTTGGCTTCATGCTTCTCCTTTTAGCACCACAAGGAAGAAAGTGGTCTCTGTCCCCGGTTTTTTTGCAAAAAAGAAGACGGCCAAATCCACCACTCCTAACATAGCCCCACCTCCCAAACCACCAGTGACAGTGAACCAGGCCATTCCAAGTTCCAATTCCCTTTCCTCGAGGGCATTAAATGAGAGCCTCGGAAATAAGGAGTTCAAATCTGTCAGAGTATCAATCCCCACTCACCAAGGTCTTTTGGAAAAATCTGTGGAAGGTTTAGCTCCGATTTCCCCAAAACCCGGTGACTTTGAGAAGACACTTTAAGACTTAGACAGAGAGATTCATGGTTTTGAAAAGGTGACAGAAGGTCATTTGGGTTCTAATGACTATTTTCCTGCTCTTAACCAAGCCCACTCAACTCACACAGCTAACTCGTCAAGCCCAACTATGAAAACTCCCACAGTTCTGCTATCTAAGCCCAAATCGCTGAATGACCGATCAAATATGGACTTGGACAACAATAATTCCAAACCCAAATTCGAAGGTAAATGGCTAAGAACACAAAGGCCTATCCACTCCAATGAAAATAACACTCCAAAAGCTGTCTTAGGAAAGCGCTCTCCACTCACCCCTCTAGAATCATCCACTCCATCTAAACGTAGAGCTAGTGCCGGTGCTGCTCAAAATGAAAACTTTCCACCATCGGCGAACGCTGTTTCTCAACCCCACCGGGGAAGATGAGTTGGCTCTACTGGAATGTGCGTGGGCTTGGGAACCTGCGCACACTCCAAGAGCTCGAGGTAGTGACTTGAGCACAAGACCCTGCTGCCATGTTCCTAGCCGAAACGTGGGCAAAAGAAGCTAGGCTTCGTCGTTTATGTTCCGATCTGAAGTTTGAGCATTGCTGGGTTGGTCCTAGCGCGGGGAAAACGGGCTGTCTAGTTTTGTTGTGGAAGAACTCTATTCAAGTTGAGGTTGTTTCGTCATCTCCGAACCACATCGATGCTTTAATTGGTGTTGACCTCGTGGATCAGTGGAGATTCGCTGGGGTTTATGGCTATGTAGACTTGACTAGGAAGCAGGAAACCTGGTCTCTTCTCCGCTGCCTACACTATAAGTACATTCTCCCTTGGATGTGCGTCGGTGATTTCAACGAGCTTCTTTGGTCTCACGAAAAGCTCGGTCTTGGTCCCAGACAGGATTGTAAGATGAAAGAATTTCGTGATGTTTTAGATGAATGCGGCCTCATGGACCTCAGTTATGCTGGGGATAAATTCACTTAACAGGGAAAAAGAGCCGGGGGTTTGGTTCTGGAAAGACTTGATAGGGTGATTGCTTCAAATGAGTGGTTTTCACGCTCTCCGGGCACTAAGGTACAACACCTCCTCACCCACTCCTCTGATCACAAGGCTATTCTAATCAAATTAGATGGTATAACCCTGCACCAAAATCGCCCCTTCAAATTTGAGCAAATGTGGTTGAGGGAGGGTGGTTGTAGTGATACGGTGATTAAGGTGTGGGGTCCATCATCCCAAAATGCAAATATGCTTCAAATTGCCGGAAAAATTAAAGCTTGTGGTGAAAAGCTCTCTACTTGGAGTCTTCAGTCTTTTGGCAGTATTAAACTTCAAGTTGAAAAGATAAGTAAGCTTCTCTCAAAAGCCGAAATTGATGCTGTCAAGGGGAGACTCGATTATGAGAAGGTCCGAATACTTAGATCAGAACTTAACGATCTCCTGGACAAGGAAAGCCAAATGTGGCAATAACGGTCCAGAGCCCTTTTCCTCAAATGTGGGGACCGAAACACTAACTATTTCCACAGCAAGGCTTCCCACAGATTTCGCAGGAATATAATCTCTGGCTTGAGGGATGCTTCCAATTTGTGGTGCACTGAGGATAGTGTGATTAGAAATATTGTGTGTGATTACTATCAATCCCTGTTCACATCATCCCAACCTCTGGATTTTGTTGTGATTCTGGAGGCTGTCAAACCTTCGGTATCTGAGGTTATGAACGCCCAGTTGCTCAGACCTTTTCTCAGGGAGGAAGTGGAGGTGGCTATCAAACAGATGAAACCTATCTCTGCCCCGGGCCCTGATAGTATGCCTCCTTTGTTCTATCAATCTTTCTGGTCTTTAATTGATGTGGATATTTGCTCTGCTATGCTTGATTTTCTGAATAACTGCAAAATTCCCCTAGAAATTAATAGTACCAATATCACCCTGATTCCGAAGGTCAAATCACCTGAGCTTATCACGGATTTTAGGCCGATCAGCCTTTGTAACGTAGTATATAAAATTGTCTCAAAAGTCCTTGCCAACAGATTTAGAGATGTTCTTCCCTCGATTATATTGGAGAATCAAAGTGCTTTTCAGGCAGGAAGGGTTATTATTGACAATATATTGATGGCCTTTGAAACACTCCATTACATGAAGCACCATCAAAATGGCAAATCTGGCTTCATGGCCCTAAAATTAGACATGAGCAAGGCCTACGATTGGGTTGAATGAGCTTATTTAGAAGCAATTATGAGGAAAATGGGTTTTGATTAGAGATGGGTCAATCTGATCATGGAATGCATTACAACTGTCAGTTATTCTATCCTTATCAATGGCGAACCCTCTCCAATCATCCATCCTTCTGGAGGCCTTCACCAGGGTGACCCACTGTCACCTTATTTATTCCTCATATGCTCGGAGGGTCTTCACAGCCTTCTACACCAGGCAGCTGAGGCCAAGCAAATCTGGGTGTGTTTACTTGCAAGAAGGGCCCCCGTTTGACCCATCTTTTTTTTACTGATGATAGCGTGATTTTCTGTAGAGCTTCCCTTGTTGAATGTCGTAAAATTCAAGAGTTATTGGAGTGCTATGAGAAGGCATCGGGCCAGCAACTGAATCGTAGCAAAACCAGCCTTTTTTTCAGCAAATCTATGCCCCCTCTCATTACAGACCAGATCAAAGATGCTTTGGGTGTCCAAGAAATAAAGCAGTATGAAAATTACCTTGGCCTCCCTTCACTAGTTGGCAGAAATAAGAAGGCAAGCTTACTCTATATCAAGGAAAGGGTCAAGGCCAAACTTCAAGGGTGGAAAGAACAACTACTCTCCCAAGCTGGCCGTGAAATCCTCCTCAAAGCCGTGATTCAGGCAATTCCCACTTTCGCCATAAGCTGCTTCAAGCTCCCAGCCACTCTCTACAATGATATAGAGGCCCTAATTAGGAAATTTTGGTGGGGTCAGAGAGGTAATTAGAGGAAGATTCACTGGGCCAAGTGGAGCTCGCTTTGTCAGCCAAAAAGCCTGGGGGGTTTGGGTTTCAAAGAACTTTAGAAGTTTAATGATGCCATGCTTGCTAAACAAGTGTGGAGGCTGCTGGACAACAAGACCTCTCTGTTTCATACGATTTTTAAAGCTAAATTCTTTCCTAACGGTTCCATTCTTGATGCCAAAGAAGGCAATGGTTCTTTTGCCCGGAAGAATATATTAAAGGGTAGAGAGGTGATCAAGAAAGGTGTCCAATGGAGAGTGGGTAGTGGGTCCTTGATTAGAATTTACCATGATAACTGGCTCCCTGACCTTTATAATAAAAGTGTGGTGTCTCCAAGGTTTTTCCTCAGCAATGATGCCCGGGTCTCCATGCTAATTGATAGCGGAAGCCGTTACTGGATGAAAGAAACAATTGACAACTTATTCTTGCCTCACGAAGCTGCGTTAATCCAATCAATTCCAATCAGCCTTAGAACTTGTGAGGATCAGTTGTTTTGGCCGCATAACCCGGATGGCTTATACTCTATCAGGTCGGGGTATAGATGGCTAATGAAGGAAGAGCTGAAGGAGAAGCCATCGACCTCGGATTTGACAACTACTAGAAGCATTTGGAAGGGTGTTTGGGGTTTACGAGTCCCCAACCGGGTCAAAACGATGCTTTGGAGAGCAGGTTCAGACATACTGCCTTCTAAAGCTAATCTAAAGAAGAGAAAAATTGCCTCTGATGACCTCTGCCCTGGTTGCAAGTTCAAGAGTGAGACCACGTTACACGCCCTCTGGTCATGTCCTGCTCTTGCCTCAGTTTGGGCTGAAAAGTTTGATTGGCTTATGGAAAAAACTAGATCTTGCTTGTCGATGTTGGAAATCATCTCGTGTTGCCAGGATCACTATGACTGCCTTGATCTGTTTGCCATGATTATCTCTCAGCTGTGGACTCGCAGGAATAAGCTTCGGGTTGGCGAAGGAGTGGCATCATTGTCGAAAATATTTGGATTGGCCACAGACAGTTTGCTAGAATTCCAACGTGCCCAGTCTTTTCCCCAACCAACTTTGAGGTCGGTAATTTCAACCAGGTGGTCTCCTCCTCCACCAGGTTGGGTGAAGGTCAACTTTGACGGAGGAACTTTCAAAGAGAGGAATTTAGCTGGCCTGGGTGGTGTTATTCACAACAACAAAGGTCTTATCATGGCTGCCTTTACACAAACTATTCCACTGCCTACATTAGTAGAGATGGTGGAAGTGTTGGCAGCTCGCATTGCTTTGGTTTTGGCAAATGAACTAAGTTTGAATCAGGTGCAACTTGAAGGCGATTCAGAAATAATAATCAATGCTCTCTCTAAAGGTGGTAAGGACTCTTCTAGCTTCGGACATATCTTACTGGACATCAAGATCCTTTCCTCTGCCTTTTAGTGCGTATCCTTTAGTCATTTCCGTAGGCAAGCTAACAAAGTAGCGCATTGTTTAGCGAGATCAGCTTGTAAGTTCTCCCCATACCAAGTTTGGATGGAGGAAATTCCCCAGGATGCTGAATTTGTGTACTTTGCTGATATCCCTTAATGAAATTGTCTCGTCCCCCCTCCTTTTGGGGTGGTTTCTCAAAAAAAAAAAATCAACTTATCACTCATGACATATTTATTGGAATCCATTGTCCTCAATATGTGATCTATATCTATATATCGTCTCTTTAATTATCTAGAGCAATCATTTCCCACTTGTTTCATTTTCTTTCCTTTTTAAGCTCTCAAAGTTAATTTTCACAAACTGGGTCACCTTCAACCTCTCCACATCAATTTGTTAAGTTCTTCAACTTAGGCTCTTCACATTGCTGTTGCTTTGAGTTGGTGAGCTCCAATTTTGTCCTCTCGCTTACTACGTACCTTCCATTGTAGTAAATTTTAGGCCAACCATGCCTTAGACAATGTCGGCCATGGCCTTCACGTTCCGACTAGGTACCTGAACCTCAATATTAATTAAATTCAACCGCCTCATCCCTTAATTCAAAACTTTTCTAACACGATCGATATCTTTTTTTCTTTTTTCTCTTTTTTATATGCTGTTGGTTTTGCTTGTATGTTACATCCATACCGAAGAATATCTACTATTCCTCTGCCCTTATAATATGATATATTTAGAGCACTGACTTAACTTTTTTTAAAAATTATTATTTTAAGAAGTTTAATATAAGATTTGGTTTACTTTTATTACTTTTTTTTAAAATAAATTTCTTCTTATTTTAGTAAGAGATTGATGTATAATCTATTAACTAAATAAAATGTGGGGATTAAAATAATATTGAAAGTTCAAATAGTGTAAAATACACTATGAATGTTTAGACCCCCAAATCAAAAATTACAAATTCAAGCTATATGACAAACACAAAGTGTGCGAAAAATGAATACAAGCTATAAACAAAATTGATAAACAATCTAAGTCAATTTAAAATCACATCCACAGCAGAAATTAAAAGGCAAAGATAAGAGAAGAGAGATGCAAACACAAGGACAACATAGCGATGTGTTATCGAAGTGTTATCGTAGAGGAAATCAAAGCCCTCGGCGTAAAACCTCTCCGCCGCCCTCCAAGCGGTAAGTAATCCACTAGAAAATGTAGTTGGGATACATGAACAACAATAGACCTCCAAGCCTAATCTATCCAATGTACCTAAGCCCTTCAAGCTTCTTACTCCAACAAGGTTACGCCGAACCTATTTCTTTTCTAGGTTCCCGGATTCCGCTACTTGACCATAGCATCAACCAATATGAAATTGGTTCCTTCATAACTGTTTCCTAAAACACCAAACAGCCCTCTCACAGAAATGGATATGGTGAGAAAAAGTTTTGGTAATGAGCCTCTCAAGGGTTTGACAATGGAAAGGAAGAGAGTAGAGGAATTTGAAGAGTTTCTTAGGCAAAGATTGGAACATAAATTTGTGAGTTGTTTTCAATATTGGATTTCTTGGGATTTCGATCATAGGTTGTTTTTTTTGTTGAGTTTGAATATATGGGTCTTGTTGTTTTCACTTTTAAGTAGCTACATTTCATTGTTATCATAATTGTATTTCTGTTTTGAGTGAGTTTAATGATTTGTACTGTTTTGAGCGTGCTATCTGCTCTATACTGTATGGTGCTGTGCATTTCATGCTTGTTGTAATCTGTCTCAATGACAGTTACTTGTGTTTCTGGGGTTTTCATAGACTACATTGTGCCTACACACCTCACACACCAGTATTTCTCATGCTAAAATGCTGCATTCTTGTTCCACTTACCACATTTGTGTGCTATCTCTTTCTATATTTCAATCTGACCTTATTTCATTAACTTACTTGGATCTAATCAAGTTAATGTTTGTGTCTTGTGGTTTTTGCACGTGGTTCTCTATTGTGTGACTGTTCTTTTGCAGATGTCTCGTTGTTCCTCTCGAGGAAAAGACATTATCATTGATGTTCCATCATCCCCTGTTTCAAAATGGACTTGCCGTTCAACTCAAGACTCAAACAGTGAAAGATTCTGGACTCCTCTTGATTCACATACACACTTTAGCATCTTTTAGAATGCTCCTATTGTAGTGGAACGAGTGATCAAATTTAACTCCTTGGGAACTACCTTTATTCCTAGGATCTTTGAAGCAAAATACTGGGCTAATATGTTCGAGAACTTTGAGGACCCAATTGATGAATTGGTCAAAGAGTTCTATTCAAATGCTAGATATACTGGGGTTGAATTGAAGTGTTGGGTACATGAAAAAGAGTTCTCCATCAATCCAGACAACATTGCAAAGGTTCTTCGCATTACTAGAATGACAAATGTAGACATCACTCCGTATAATGATAGACAGCCACAAATACAAGACATTTTTCAAGTTTTCGGGTCTGATCATGAAGTCTCGAGTAAAGGCACATCCATAGGCACTGTCAAGTTTGCGCCTGAATTGAATACTCTCAAGTTGATCATGTTCTTCAACCTGTATCCACTCTCAAACACTGCATTCATCAACCTTGGAAGAGCTCAGTTCCTATGTGATCTCATCACTGGAACTCCAATTGACATATGTGCCCACATCTTTCAGATCAGTGGGAAAATTGTGGCTCGATTAGCACCACGGTTATGTATTCCTTTTTCCAGTCTTGTTATGAAGGTCATGATTCTTGAAGGAGTAAGTCCACCAACAGATAGGAAGAAAATGGATCGTCTTCGTCCACTGTCTATGTTTTCTCTTCAAGCCAGTAAAAGTCATTCTTCCAAAGCACTGAAGAGTGAACCTTTCCTTCATACTACATCATCCAATCAAGGTTCAGCTACGCCAGTGCATACTAAGACTGTTTCTCCCATTCTTTTTGAGATGCAAACCACTAGCACACCATTTGCACCTCCTAGCCATCAAGCTGATAGGTTCGGCACTTTGATTGAGAGTGTGTCTAAGCGGATTTCCGGATTAGAAAGGTTTCTTTACTCCACCAACAACCAAGTTCAAATGCATTTCACAACAATTGAGACACAGTTAGATGCTATTCAGTAAAAGCTAGAGGACAGCCTTTAGCTATTCATGCCAAAAAGGGAGAGATGGTAGTTAGCGTACAGTAAGGGGGAGTTGGGAGTGCAACTCAAGAAGAAGCTGATTATGTGCATAATGACAGGGGGAGTTACTGATATTTTTATGGGTTTGCTATACTTTGGTTAATTGTTTGGTTTAAACTTTTTGTGAATATGTTTTTAATTCTATGTTTAAATCTTGTGATACTTTGGTTAAAGTTTATAAAGTTTCTATTCAGTTTAGTTTGTACCCATGTTGCTTTTGTAAGCTTTTCGGGTTTGTTTTCATGCATTTGTAGGCTTTTGTGGTTTGTTCCTATGCCTTGTTGCATAGTACTTGTTGTTTTGTCTTGCATTACTTCAAGTACTCTCACTCTTGTGCCCTAGTAGGATCTTGTTCCTAGATGCATACTTGTTGTGTGCATTGGTTGAGTGTTGGACATGCAAATGATACTTCATGTTTAAGCTTATTAGCTTGCATGTCCGGATGCTCATTCTATATGTGAATGAGCATTGTGGTCACTATTCTATAGTGATTGCTTGTATGGTCAAGCCATGGTTTATTGCTTTATTTCATTTTTCTTGATCGCATTGTGCTTGTTTCATTTGCATTACAAGTTTTCTGCATACAATGATCAAGTTGTGTTGTTGTGTTTCAGGAGATACTTGTTCTTATGATTCAAGAGCTTCACAGATTCTAGAGTTAGGTGTGAGTAAGTTTTGTTCAACTGTTCCTAACTCACATGTTAAGTATAGAGTTTGTTTTATGATTTTGTCACGGAATAGCCAAAGAGGGAGATTGTAAAGTTGAATTTAATCAATCATTTTGTTGGTTTTATTTCATGCCAAATTTGTTTGTAATTTAGCAATTAGTAACCCTGTATTTAGGTGAGAATCATGTAAGGGTAGTGTGTGAGAGTGTGTGAAAAAATGCTCAAATTTGTGCAAAGTAGCAGGGAATCGCAACTAGAATTTGCGGGTGCCTCGCGAGTGGCAAGCCGCCAGATGATGCATACGAATGAAGCATGCAGAGAAGATGAACAGTCACGCCAGCTGGAGCACTACAGGACAAAAAGTCCATTCTAGAAATTTTGTTTGCTTGCGACTTGAACTCGTGACTAAGTCAAGTCACGAGGCCAAGTTGCCAGCCAACTTTGTTTTGAAAAACCTGACTCGTCGCATTCCATTCTCACCCTAGTATAAATATCCCTTATACCCACGAAATGTAGAGAGCTTCCAGAGAGAATATTGAGAGAGAAACCTTAGAGAAAAACAAGATTGACTCATCCACAATCTTCACATAGAGGCTCTTCAAATTTCTCTACTCTCATCCTCTCCATTATTACATCCTTGAAAGGTTCATTACCAAAACATTTTCTCACCATGCCCACATTTGTAAGAAGGCCATTTGGTACTTGGGAAGCATTTAGGAAGGGACCAATTTCATATTGGTTGATGTTATGGTTTATAGGAGAATCTGGTAAGCTAAAGAAGAAATAGGTTTGGTGTAACTTTGTTGGAGTAAGAGCTTAGAGGGCTTAGGTACACTGGGTAGATTAGGCTTGGAGGGTCTTCTACTGTTCATGTATCCTAACTACATTCTTTAGTGGATTATTTACCACTTAGAAGGCGGCAGAGAGGTTTTATGCCGAGGGTTTCGGTTTCCTCTTCGATAACACATCGTGTGTTGTCCTTGTGTTTACATCTCTCTTCCCTTAATCTTTGCCATTTAATTTCTGTTGTGAATGTAATTTTATTTGGGCTAAGATTGTTTATCAATTCTGTTATATGCTTATGTTCATATTCCGCACATTAATTTTTTGATAATAAGCTTGAATTGGTAATTTGTAAATTGGGGGTCTAAACGTTCAAGGTGTTTTATACACTAATTGAACTTTCAAACCCTAACTTGACCTGTTAATAAAGCGAGTTGACCTGACCCAACCCATTTGACTTGCTTAATAAACGAGTCGTGTTGGGTTGACACGAATGTAGCACAATCCATTTCAACCCGTATAATATTAAATATAACATCTATCTAGAAATAAATTTTTTTACATCCCAAAAGCAGTGCATACACTTCAAGTCTTCAACCCACATTCAAAATAATATAGTTCAACAAAAATATAACATTCATCTAGAAATAAGTTCTTTACACTCCAAAATAAGTGTATACACTTCAACCCAAATTCAAAATAACATAATTTAACAAAAATAAAATAACATAGTTCAACAAAAATATAATATTTTTGGAATTCGCTAAATGCTAAGTATTAATATTGAAAGGATTGGAGAAAACAGTAGGCTAATCCCGACTATAACTACGATTATCATCCATAGATTCTAGTTTATAAACTATCTCAATAAACCCACTTGCAGGATATGCAGATAGTGTCGAACACTGATACAAACACACACACACACACACACACACACACACACACACAAAAGCACACAACATAAGACAAAAGCTACAACCGTGGCCTTAATCAAGAATTAATATATCCCATATATTAATAACAACACATGGGTTCAAAGTATAGAAAGCAAAAACATTATGTAGAAAAAATTACTGCAGAATTTTGAAATACCAAGAAAACGGTTTTCTTTAATTCTAAAACTCACTAAACACATGAGAGAGAGAGAGAGAGAGAGAGAGAGAGAGAGAGAGAGAGTAATAACCGGTTTTGAGACTTTGAGTTTGAGAATTGGGCATGAGACTATAAGATAGTAGAGTGAGTAGTACGGCTAAAATAAAAAAATAAAAAAAGATATTTATAAGAAGGTTTAGAGATTTAGGGTTTGTAAAGTTTCAATTTTCAATTATATCCCTAGTAAGTTTTTGTAATTATTCATTTTTCTTTTTAAATTTAAAATATATGTTGGATATAAAAGGTATTTGATAAATCTAAAATAAAATGAATATTTATTTGTTATACGAGTTAAACGGGTTGTGTTAAGTGAGTCATTTCTAGTTAACACAAATAAATTGACATGTCAAATGTGTCTATTGTGGGTTGACCCGCTTATGACACGTTTCTTATCGTGTCGCTTTTGGGTTGCCTCGTTTATGACCCAAATCCATTAAGGCCCAACCTAAACTCACAAAAACCCGTGTTGAGTTTGTATCGTGTTCGCGGGTTGGGTCGAATATTGACACCCCTAGTATTTATACAAAATTTGTGCAAATGAAGAGGGATATTAATTTGTGTTACAGGTGTGGAACATATTGGAGGAGATATGTTTGAGAGCATTCCTAAAGGGCATGCTATTTTTATGAAGGCGAGTTTCATATTTTGAAGGCATATTTGTATTGATTGATTTATACATATGATCAATCTTAACTATAAATAGTGAATTTATAATTAATCCAAAATTTTGGAATTAAAACTTAATTGTTATTGTTATGTGTTTTGATTTACTTGTACCCTTGACTTAAACCCAAATACATTATTAATTGATTTGTGTATCATAGGAAATGGTTTTCTTCCCATTATATTATCTCAATTAGTTGCCATCCAATTAATTTGGCAACCTCACTAAAT
Source organism: Quercus wislizeni (assembly GCA_023055345.1). Classification (NCBI taxonomy): domain Eukaryota; kingdom Viridiplantae; phylum Streptophyta; class Magnoliopsida; order Fagales; family Fagaceae; genus Quercus; species Quercus wislizeni. The sequence continues at coordinate 35,760 of JALGQJ010000140.1, forward strand.
TATAAAGTGAGACCTATTGACAGTAATTTTCTATTAGAAACAAGTCTAAGGAATGTCAAGTGATAGCATATCTCCTCCTCCTCCACTGTCTACCCATCAAAAAAGTATAAGCGAAATAACCACATCAATTGATAACAATGGAGTTAGGATGGTCTCGCTTTATAAGCACCGCATACATTTTTTTTTTTAATTATTTACAAAAATTCTTTTACAATAAAAATGTTTTGCTGTAAAAGAAAAAAAAAAAAATCAAATCAATTCTAGACAAATGATACTATAATTGGATGATGTTTTAGTGGATACTTCATGATTGGAGTGATGAATACTGCTTGAAGCTGTTGAAAAATTGGTACAATGCTATCCCAAATGATGGAAACGTAATTGCTGTGGAGGCAGTTCTTCCAACTATGCCTGAGAATAGCTGTTCTATGAAGAGCACCACTCATCTTGATTTGAATATGATGACTCAAAAAACCTTGGAGGAAAGGAAAGGACCCAGCAAGAACTCATGGCCTTGGCAACTAGGGCTGGATTTAGTGGCATCAAATTTGGCTGTTGTGTATCTGATATTTGGGTTATGGAGTTTTTTAAGTAGATGATTAGCTTGTAATATTTAGAGATGCACTCTTTCTTTCTTTGAACATTTATGTTGTGTCCAGATAGACCATGGATTTTCATTTGGGATTTTACTTGAAGTTGTATTTGAAAATTTCTTGTGTTGATTTCTCTTGTTAGGTTAATAAAGTTGTTTAAAAAATTCTGTGAAATCTTGATCTCATGATTTTTACAAGTAGAATGCAAATATGAAACAGAGAAATCATATATATCAGTTTAGCTAATCAACATAAAAGATAACCATAGTTAGTCAATAATATGAATTTCAGTGCATGTGCCAATTGAAATATTAGTATACTACTATTCTAGTAGTGTTGCTTTCTCTTGTTAGAGTGAGAGGTGCTACGTCTACAATATTTTTACAACAAATCATGAGTGGTTAGTTATTATTGGTTCAAATTTGAATTTAGTACTAAAATTACTTTTTTAACCCAACAATAACAACCAATAACAACCTGCCACTTAGGATTTGTTGTAAAAATGTTGTAAAATTGTTGTAGACATATCATTTTTCAAAGTTGTTTCAACAATTTTGTGTAACAAGTCTTTTTCCCAATTTAATTACCATGCTAGTTAGATCTCTCTTCATTTGTTTTGCCTCTTTTCTAAAACACCTTCCAACTGCACTGCAACACCATTGAATTAGTGCTATTCAATACTTATTAAACTATTTGATACACTTTGTTATTCAAATTTATTTCATCAACCCAAGCAAGCAGTAAATTTAAATTTTATGGCACGGTGGCGTAAAACTAAACCATGAGACAAGACAAGCGGTAACAAGAATAATGCAGTAATAAAATTAAAAAGTACAAGTAATTTAACAAAATAAGTCTTACTTCACGACGCATGTCTAAATATTGAATAATCATTTGGACTTAGGTTTATTTTATTTCAAAAGAAAGTTATTGGAACTATTATTTGGGCTTAATCATTGTCACAAAAGGTTATCTAAGCTAGCGAAAGAGCATGTGATTCAAAAGAAGAATGAGTATTTGGGCCTAACTACGGAGCCTAACACCGGACTAAATAATACCCAACCCATTTAACAAGCCCATAATCGGGAATGTTCTAGTGCTTTAAAAGTCTGCTTTAAAAGACATTTTTTATTTTGAGTAATGTTACTTTGTAACATTTTCACAACATTTTTATAATCTATAAAAATAGATTAAGTAATAAGTTGTTATTGGTGAATAGAAAAGTGAGGTTGGTGGTGGACCAAAATAAGAGCCTGTAACATCGATTATTTTTTATTTGCCTAGCCTTAAGTCGTATCACGTTTAGAGCAGGTTCTTTCAAAAACGCATTTCCTCAATGGAATAGTACTGTCAGTTTCTGTGCCTTTCACAGCAGCAACCAGCAAGTCTCTACATGGAGTCACTCACAAGTCACAAAAATCCCACCAGTCAACAGATTGAAGTACAATACAATGGTCTTTGGAGGAAGAAAAAGACCAAATCCAAATACATATTAGGAAACAGAGTAAAATGAGTATTTGTTACAAAAACCTTCAAGAAGATCCACTAAGCTGTATGTACAAGCTTAAACAAAAAGTTGTAGCATCAAACTATCCGAAATAACCAAACCAGTAGACTAAGTCCATTGACGTACCACGTAAGCCGCAGCACCTCGAAAATCTCTGACCATTGTTAGTTTTGACACTAGTCTGAAGCCAATTACACTGCATAGTCAACTACGCGAAATATTGATACCTTAAGCTCAACTGGCTGCTTCTTGATCAGCTCAAAGACACAAATATCTCCTTCTTCCAAATTACTGTCCCTAGAAAATACTGTCCATCCCCGCCCTATATTCATTGCTGAACTTGCCCATTCTCTGAGAATGCACTTGGCAGGCCATTGCTTTCCGTTAGAAGTCTGAAGTTTGACAATTTTAGGCTGACTAAGATACTTCACAGCAAATTGGACAGGCACATACTACACAAGAAGGAAAGATTGCAAATAAGCATATTTAATGCCAATATTTGAATACTTCATAATCGCATCATGTATAAAAGGCTCACCATAATATATCTTTGCATATAATTTGGCCGCAAGACATCTATGATAGAAGGATTTTTAGGCTTCAACATTCTGGCTGCTTGGATTGCTCTCTCTCTCTTCCTCTGGACATCTTAAATTTCTTTTTTGAAGATGTGCCAGGAAATCTTTTCTTTAAAAACTTTTCTCTCACTTCATGTTTTGTAAGCAACTCATCCGAGTCAGATATTTCATTTTCATCCAACTTGTCATGCATTGATATATTTGCATCACCTAATTTCATAATGTCCACTTGATCTTCCAATTTACAATTCTTGCTTGATGGATACTGAATCTCTGTGGCAGTCTTATCAAATACAAGAACATGGAAATTTGAATTTCCTTCGTATCTAAAAACTAGAAAGTAACCACAACAAATAGAATGGTATTCTACAAAATCCTACCAACCATCACCAAACCAAATGTTCTTGTTAGTTTTCTCCAATCCCACATGCCAAATACGACCATAGGGTACTGTGAGTTTTGCAACAAAGGATAGTTCATCCCCAAATTCACTCACAAATTTTTCATGGATACTCTGCAGCCACCACCGAATTAAGTTATATTGTCTTGAATTACAATGTGAAATGTAATCAATGAAACATGTGACCCCAAGATGTAGAAATATTGATTCCAATAATTATGATTTCAATTAAAATTAGTCATTCGTAGCCTTGGTGACACAAACTAATCAATTCGATCGATCTTTTTAAAATTTGATCAAGTTTTTTGTTTCTCCCATTTTGTAGAATTTTTTAGAATCACCAGTACTCTTTCAAACTATTTAAATTTATATGAACATATCTATAGGCAGGTAATTCTAATGAAATGAAATAAGAGAAAATAATTCAAGAGTTCAGATTGATATTTTCTCTAAACAATAATGAAGCAATGATATGTAAACCATGTGATGCATAGGAATTTTCATGGGCTAAAAATTCATTACATTTAACCTTTGCAACTTTGGCTTGGGTGGAAAGTTTTGCAATTAAAGTTTTCTATCTTGTAAAAAAAAAAAGAAAAAAATCATACCATATTCAAATTCAAACTCGTACTATATTTCAATTAAAAAAAAAATTGCACTCAATATATCCCTCCCTTATAACTACATGTACTAAATCATCTCTCTTCATCCCGTTTCGAGTAGTCAATCGATAAACACTAAACCAAGAACTGGCTAGGTACAGTTTCCTCTTGTTTATAAATTACGAAATAAACAGTAAAACAGGAGCACGATAATATTCAAAACCAAACATGCAAGCCGTTGCAAATATAGTACTGGTACTGATAAACCAAACAGAAGGTTAAAATTTTCAAAGAAACCAGGGTATTAATTACTTGGTGTAAATTAAGGTATATAGAGTGGAGGGAACATTAAGTAATTACCAGTTTCATTTCTTGCATGGTGGGGGGAAGGATTATCTTGAAGAAGTGAGAGGGTGCCATAGACATAGAACTTGAAGGCCAATGGTGATGATGATCATATTTCCAGTTGGGTACCACTCCAGTCCGACCAGTCTTTGGTTTAGCTGCCATAATATGATCACGATGGTTGATCGATCCAACCCTTTGTAAATATCTTGACGAAACTCTCTGCTTCCTTTAGATATGGCTACAATTAGCAATGGAGTATGAGACTTTTGGGGGTGATGGACTAGAGCTACAGGCAATAGTGGAGACAATACAAACATCAAATTGATGCTTTTAAGGTAATGACATTGGGCAATGGATATAGTGCATGCATGTTTGACAGCTCACATCGAGGCTTCAAAAGGATTTACCAAAATAAGGCTATTATAATAGTAATGGATTTTGTTAAGAAAAAAAATCTAGTAACACACACTAATACATTATTACACAACTTCTTCGCCATAAGTGTGATATGGTAAAGCGTGAGTTATGAAGAAAAAAAAGTAGATAAATGTATAAGTGATAGACAACTACTCGTAACAATTTGCCATATCAAAGTTGTAGTAAAAAATTGTGGAATAATTTGTGATCTTAGAACCATTCTTTTGATAATAAAAACCTTCAACCGTAGTTAAAATACATTTATTTTTTTATTAAATAATATTTTTATACACTTTTCAAAAAGGGAAAAGTTAACAGATGCATTACGGGCATTAATTTAAAAAATATTTTTAAAAACTTTTAATTTATTGGAAAAAAATAACTTTTTTTTTATAGTTTTTTATTTATTTATACTCCCTCTATCCCACTTTTTTTTTTTGTCTTGTTTGAAAAATCAAACTTTTTAAGGGAACATCATTTATTGTTTTGTCTATCTTTTAAAAATGTATAAGTTTCCAAAACTATTCTTAAAAAAATTTATCAAAAAATTGAATTAGTAAATTAATAGGGGTATAATAGGAACATTAGTAAATTAATGACTTTTATTTTTAGAAACAGAACAATATTTTGGGATATCTCAAAATAGAATAGAGGACAAAAAAAGTGAGACGGAAGGAGTATTTTTCATGAAATTAGTATTAAAACTTTTCTAAAATGATCATTTACTAGTACCCTAAGTATACACGTTAACTGAATCATTTCAAAAATAAAGTCAAATTTTAAACATATATCCAAAAAAGCACATGCAACCACCTTGAATTTGTATATGTAAGCCAATTAATCATTAGCATATGTATTTATTATATTACAGATTAATAAATGCTCAATTATGAGCTATAATGCATACTTAAAAAAAAAAAAAAAAACACATGTTAATGATTTATTGACTTACACGCACAAATTCATTGTAGTTATGTGTAACTTTTTGGATAAGTCTAGTTAATGGGTACCCTTAGAACATTAAATTTTGTTAATGGAATATCTTAGAATACTTTTAATTCACTTTTATTGGAAATATAAACATTTTTCAAAAAAATCAATTGTCTATTTCTTTCCCTTCTTCGCTTTTAGCTCTCAGACTTTGATTCTACAATTGGATTGGGTCGCCTGCAACCTCTATGTATTATTGATTTATTAAGAAGTTCTAAGTTCTTCGACTTGAGCTCTTCACATTACTTTTGCTTAGAGTTGGCAAGTTCACATTTCGCCCTCTTGCTTGGTGCCTTCTATATCAATTGCTTTTCGACTGGCCACGCCTTGGACTCACAGCTGACCATGCCTCGGTCAGGGTCAGGACCTCAATTGGAAGCTCGAAGACAAGGAATTAATTAAGAATCATTCTAGGCATCGAGGTCCAACAAAGGAGGACACCAAGAGCGCCATTTGAGACTCAATGCCTCTCCAACCTCAACTGCCTTGCCTATTAGGTGATTTTGACACTGCCTCTTTAAGGTTTAATAATGCCCTGAATGTGGATGTGACTTGAATTCCAAACCAACTTGGTTCCCTACCCTAGAATGTAGAATCCACTTCATCCTTTCGTCATGTCATATGCTCCCACACCACCTCCACATATGGTATCACAAACACAACAAATTTCATAACTTATTGAGGTGGTGGGTTGTGATTCATGCCACATTATTTTTCACTCGAACTACTATTGACATCACTTTTATTATACACCAATCACAACTTCTCACCTTAATAGTTATGAAAAATATTGTGAAAATGATGTGTTTTTGTATTTATTTGGCTTCAAATTATTACTATATCAACCATATGAATTAGTCTAAACTGTACAAATTTAGTCTCATACAATGGTGATCTAAAAAATTCATTAGAATTATTACCCTTCGAAACAAGAAAAAAAAAAACAGTAAATATATTAAAAGACCAGATCGGCTAGATTTGGACTGCAGACTACTTCAACAAGACATACTAAACTAGTCAGAGAAAAGTCTTAAACCACATTCATCAGATATAAACCATACCTGTGATCAAAGTCTCTAATTAAATATAAGCATAAACATCACTAGTTTAAAGTTTAAACAAGTTATCCTCATCTAAATTCTGATGGTCAACCACGTCAAATATTGAGACATTAAGCACAACAGGCTTCCTCTTGATCACCTCAAAGACACAGACATCTCCTTCTTCTAAATTATTGTTCTAAAAAATGCAGCGCATCCCTTACTCATTTTCATTGTTGAAAAGGTAGAATATTGGTGGTAATGGCACCGGACAAACCATTGTTTTCCATTAGAAGTTTGAAGTGTGACGCTATGATTCTGACTAATATACTTGATAGAAAATTCAACAGGCACATACTGCATAAAAAAGAAGGATTGGAACTCAACATATATATATTTGAAGACCAAATGTGAAAATACTTCATGATCACATCATGTATAAGGGCTCACCATATAATTAAAGCGTATATTATAGGGTTGCAAGATACCCATGAAAGATGCATTCTTAGGTTTGAACTTTCTGGCTGCTTGGATTGCTCTCTCTTTTCCTATTGACATCATGAGTTTCCCTTTTGAAGATATGCCAGAAAATGTCTTCCTTACAAACTTTTCTCTCACTTCATGTTTTGTGGGCAACTCATCTGAGTTAGACATTTCATTTTCATTCAACTTGTCATGCCCTGATATGTCTATATCATGACTATCATCTAAGTCTATTATGTCAACCTGATTTTATTATCAAATACATGAAAATGGAAATTTGAATTTCCTTCATATCTGAAGACTAAAAAGCACCCATAACAAATAGAATGATATTTAGCAAAATCAAGCCAACCATCACAAAACCAAATATTATTGCTAGATTTCTCTAATCCCACTTGCCAAATAACCATCATTGGGAACAATGAGTGTAGCAACAGTGGAGAGCTCATTCCCAAATTTTTTCACAAACTTTTCAGGGATTCTCTACAGCCATCAAAATAAGTTATACTTACCTTAGTCATAATGTAAAATTGAATCAGCGAAACATGTGATTCCAAGATTTACAAATATGATTCCTTATTATTACATTCGTACAATTAGCCTTCCTTAGAGAAGTGCTACACAGGCAAATAACTTCCAACTAAAATTTTAAAATTTTTATGTAGCTTCCTGTTCCTATAAGTAAATAATAATAAAACCTCCACATTTAATGGAGAAAATTGTCAAATATCATTCCAAATTTCCATGATATGTAGCCTGTAGAAAATTTCAAGTTTTTGAATTATATTCTTGGATGAGCTCCAAGCTATTGACTTTTGTCATAGCTGATGTGGGTTTCCCATTCTTTTGCTGGGACTTGAAATGGTGAAGACTATCAATAAATTTAGTATCAAAACTTATATACCACTATATAAATTTGTTAAGTAAAAAAAATAAAGTGAAAGATAAACTAATAGTACAACAATAAGTTTTGAGACATAACATTTTTTCATAGCGTGGTGTGTTATGATTAATGATGCATAACAAAATTTATATTAATAATATATTTATGTGAAAGTGATGCTACTGTTACGACCAAAACTTATATACCAAAAAAGAAAAAGAAAAAAAAGCAAGCCATTGAATAAATTAAGTTATAGCTAGGGACTAGTGGAGGGTATGTTACCAGTTTCATGTCTTGCAAAGTGGAGGGGAGTATAATCTTGAAGAAATGAATGGCTGTCCTGCATAGAACTTGAGGCCATTATTGAAAGTATGAGACCAAGATGGTATATTGTTGACCAAACTCTGCCTTCCTTTGGGATTTGGTTACGATTACCAGACACCAGTGGAGTTTGCGTGTTTCAGGGTTTGGGGCTGATTCATGAGAGTGATAGAGCCATCCAAGGGATGCTTTTGAGGGGTCAGTTGGTTACCATTACTAGTGCTAGAGGAGTCTGCTTTTAAAGTGAACAGCTACAACTGGTAGTCACAGATCACGGGAAGATCGTTTTGACTAACATCTTTGAAATTGATGAAAAATTGACATATTCTATGAACCTCCACTTTTAATAGTAGAATTGATGCGTCCAAAATATTAGGTGGTAAATTCTAGTTGGTTCAAATTTGAATTTATTATTAAAATTATTTTTTTATCTATTAATAATGGTCTTAAAAAAACTTTTTACTTATGATTTGTTATGAAAATATTATGTATATGATATTTCTTTTTTCACAACTATCTTATATGGTAGACTATGATAGATTGTCTATCACTTTTGATAGGCCACAAACTAAATGATCAATTGTGATAGAAATTAATTAATTAATTAATTAATTTATCATGCAAACGCGTAGTAGTACAAGCAAATCACCAATAAACTAATTATATAGTGGAAAACAAATAACACGGTGATTTGTTTATGAATGGGGAAAACCTAACGGCAAAAACCCCATCGGATGATTTTCAAGTCACCACTCCCGAAACTCCACTATTATCACAACAAGCGGTTACAAGTAAAGGAATCTTAAGTACCTTACCAACCTATAGTTGAACCCTTACCCCAATACCCAATTGGACTTATTCTGTAGTGACAGTTTCCCTTTCTGATGCACGGCTCCCAAGTATGTGACTAACCAGTTGCGCGAATCCCAGTACGCGACTTCAAACACTAACTAAGGAGGTTGTTGGTTGCAAAGTTCTTTAGTTTATCCACATGATGAAGATCAAGAAGATGCTTGGTCACAAAATCCTACGGTGCAAATACATAGCAACTTCTTCAAGAGAAAGAGATGAACTAGGTCAAGAACTTCGTCTCCGGTCACAATTTGCTTGAACAAAGTTTGCTCAAAGTTTGTGCAACTTGTGTACTGTTTGACGGCCCTTAAAACAATCTTTTTATATGTCTTGGGTTAGGAGAAAGGAAGACCTAAAGACATATTCACGGATCCCAAGAAAATCATATTTGAATTCTCAAATTCTTAAACCTCGACAGATAGGAGGTGTCGAGCAGCTATCGAGAAGCTGTCAAGTTTTAATGAATTTGCACTATTTGTTTGATTTCTTGAACAAACTTGAAGGTTTCAACACTTGATCTTGAAACGTGATTTCTTGAAGTATTTAAACACATCCTAAGTCTATCCAAATACAAGTAAAGTGCGTTTTTGTCAAAAGATAAGCCAATTACATAAACACTACAAAAAAGATTGTTATTTGCGACAAAACTTTTTCGACAACTACAAAAAGCCGTCGAAAAAACAAGCTTTTTCGACGGCAAGTCTCTTTCGTCAACAATTACTCGTCAAATATTAAAACATTTGTGACGGCAAAATGAGTTTGTCGAAAATGCCTATTATTTTTGTCGAAAATATGATTTATTTTGGAGGGAAGTCTTCCCGCCTTACTTTTTACGACGGCATAAAAATGTTCATCGTAATAAAGTATTATTTACGATGACCAAATAAAAACCGTCAAAACTAGTTACACCTGTGACGGCTTTTATGCATCGAAAATACAAAATATAATTTTTTATGGTGTTATTATTTGCGACAAACATTCTTCTATCGTAAATATAAAAGAAGGTATTAGTGACAACCATGAAGCCATCGAAAATGGGGAAATATTTTGGAGGGAAAATTCCCCCCTTACTTTTCACAATATTTTTGATGACATTTATCCATCGTAATTAATTTTTTTATTTTTCTAATTGAGTTTGTATTTGCGACGAACATGTTGACCGTCGTAAATAGTTAATTTACTTTAAAAGAAAAAATGTACTAATGATAGAATTGGATTCTTCCCAATAAATAATATTTGCGATGGGCCTAAGCTGTTGACAATGGTAATTTTTTTAAAAGGGGGGAATTCATGCCCTTATTTTTATGTGTTTGACAATTGTTTTCCATCACTATATATTGCATTGTTATTTGTGACAGACATTTTGGTCATCATTAATAGTTAAAATTTTCTTAAGAAAAGAATGTATTAGCCACGGTAAGGTAAATCTGTCACAATAAAGGTGATTTCCAACATACATATGGCCATAAAAAATTATTACTTTCTTTGAATGGTAATTTTCCTCAATTTTGTCTTAAAAATCTAGATTCTTTTCTTAATTTTAAAAATTACAAAAAAAAAAAAAAAAAAAAAAAAAAACTTTCAAGACCCTCCAAGTACTTAAGGGCAATATTGGTCATTTATTTTGCAACTTTTAGGGGCACTTTCGTCACTTTAGAAGTTTATGGGTATTTTGGTTATTTCCTAGCTTTAATGGCGTATTTTAGCCATTTTGGATGGTCGGATTATGTCAACGGGGTTAATCAAAGTTTCCCAGTGGGTGGGTACAACAACACATGTCCATCATGCAACTAGATAGAGATCCAAAATCTAACCATTGGATTGGTAGAATGTGGTGAAATATTTGTGTTTGTAAATTACAGTGACAATCAGACGATCAAATTGTGAGAACAGAGCAGTCAAATCTTGCGAAACTTCGTCAAAGTCTATTAAACTTGGTCAATCTTTGGTCAAACTTCAAAGTTGGTTCCAGGACCACTAAATTTGATCAAATTAGGTAGATCAGGAGGTTTTAAGTGGATTTTGGGTATTGGTCAGTGTTTTAAGGTTTTTTGGGTTTTTATGCTTTTATTAGTTTCAAGTTTAAAAATGGCAAAGTCGAAGGTCATATGCAAATCCATTGGGGTCAGTTTGTAGGTTTTTGGTTGCATTTTGTAGGTCATTTTCTTGATTCTTAGTAATATTTATATAGTTTATAACTTTCTTGGAAGAGTATTGAATATTTTTATTGATTCAAGTTTCATGATAGGTGGATACAACGACGTGCATCCATCTTGTGCCAGAGTTAGATTAAAAATTTGACCATTAGATTTAAAGAGTGGGATAAAATATTGGTTTTGATGCATTTTGAGCTCAATCAAACGGTTGGATTAGGAGAACATAAACAATCAAAATTTCTTGGTGTTTTGGTACAACAACACATGTCCATAATGCTCTAGACTTAAATCCAAAATCCAAAATCCAACCATTGGATTGGAAGAATGTGGTGAGATATTGGTGTTGGTGAAATATGACAACAATTAGACGGTTAGATTGTGAGAAATGAGTAATCAAAGTTTGCAAAATTTGGTTAATATTTGGTCAAACATGGTTAACCATCGAAGTTGGGTCTATGACTACTCAATAGGATCAAACTAGGTTGAATAGGGAGGTTTTGAGTGGGTTTTGAGTATTGGTTTGTATTTTAGGGTTTTTTCGATTATCATGCTTTTTTATAAAATTTTCTTTATCAAATTTTAACAATGAATAGTATATACAATACTGAAAATTATAGAATAATAATGCAAAATTTATCAAGCACCAAAATACTTGCAACAACAATTCTCTCCACAACCCGTTGAAAAACTTTTAAAAAATGTCATACTAAATATTTTAAAATACTCTTTCATTAAAAATTGATATTAATGAATTTTAATTATGAAATAAGATAATTTTGGAAATTTGCGAGCAGATTAGTACACAACATTCTTAATATTAATTTAACAAAATTTGGTTAATGGGATGTCAAGTGGAAAATGTTTTTCCCTTCAAATGGAGTGGTAGTTTTGCCAAATAAAATACACAAAGTTTATTTTTATTTATTTTTAAATATTGAGATTATATTTCCGTAAAATAAATCCACCTAAACAATATTGAGATTATATTTCCCTAACTTTTTTAAAAGACAACTTGCTCAAAAAAAAAAAAAAAAAATTGCAAGAAGTGAGATTTCATAGTGTTTCTATCTTTTATTATTAATAATAATAATAATTAAAAAAAAGTGATATTTCAAAGTGACCAAAAAAAGAAAGTGACATGATTGTCATAAACAAAATACATAATTTTAATTAAAAAAAAAAGTCACATTGCTGTAACAACCCAGCCCCACGTTATATATTGTTGTAAAAAAAACACACACACAATATCATTTTAAGTAAAAAAAAAAAAAGAAAAAAAAAGAAAAAGAAAAGTCAAAACCCTACCTCTAGTTCCCTCCTAGAAAAGACAAAAGAAGCTACAGTGCGCCTCCTCTTTTTCTTTTTTCAATCCTACGCCTCCCTTTTACTCACTAAACACTAACACTCTAATTCACTCACTAAGAAAAGAAGGAAGAAGAAAAAGTTCTCACCTCTATAGCTCAGGTTAGTTTTCTTAAATCCTTATAATTTGATTTATTTTGTTAATGTAGTGGATTAGTAAATGGATTTGTTGGTTGATTTATTTAATCTAAATTTTGGGTTTGGTTTAGATATATCTTTTTCATAATATACAATCATATTGTAGGCAAAGTTCTTGACAATTTTTTTTTTTTTTTTTTGAGAAACAAACACACACATAGGGGAGAAGGAAATGAGTTCTAACACAAAAGCACACCACAATCTGTGTGTATGTTTGTGTGTATTGGTGGTCCCAACCAATCTGTTGATTAGTCTTAATTATATGCAAGCACCTATTACACATAAATTTTTTCCAATATAACCAACATTAATTTTTTTTTTCTATTTTATTGAGTTTGTTGAAATAAGTGATAAATTTGCTTATTATAATTTTCAATTAATTGCTATTTTTGGTGCACATATAATTTTATGTGACTTGTTATGGTGATGGATATATTATTAAGAGTGATGGGGATGTACTATTAATGTGGTTATTGGCGGCGGATGTATTCTTGAAAGTTCTCATTCATAGGAGAACTACAAGGTTCTTGATAGTTGTAAGGATTTATGATAGATGCAATGTTTGTGTCAGTAGTAAGAATTTATTTTTAATGTTTTGTCATTTATCATGGTGATTGTGTTAATGTTTTTAAATGAATACATTTTAGTTAATTCTTTATTATTTATTATTTAGTATAAGTATAAAAATTTGTGTAGTTATAATTTTTGTATATTTATATAATTTAATCTAAAATATTGCAGACCAATGTTAGGGAGGAGATCGTAGTGTGAATAATTACACAAGATGACTTTAAGGAGGAAGGTGACTCTCAAGTAGAGGAAACTGGCTCAGAAGATGACTGATCTTCCAATATTTATGCTTCCAAGTTTAGTGAAGGATATAATATAACTTTCATGTATTATTGAACATTATGCTATTTTGTAGACCTCTTAATATTTTCATTTTTATTGCATTATTCACTTATTAGTTTTGAACAATTATGGATTTGTACTTGTTATTTGAATGGAGAATTTTTTATGAGATGTATGTTTGTGATTTATATATTATTTTATTTACTTTCATGTAATTCATGTGTTTCTTTTTTGACATAATTTTTTTGTTGCAATTAAAGTAATATAAATTACTTTTTTTTTTCAACGAAACTATTTTGTTGCAAATAATTTATTAGTGACGTGGTAACTAATTTTTAATAACGGTCAAAGTTCATTGAAAAAAAGTAAATGGTCACTAAGATTTTTTATTTTTGATGAAAAGCTAAATATTTACGATAGCTTTTGGTCGTTGAAAAAAATATATTAACGACGGCAATAGTTCGTCGCAAAATGAATTTGGTCGTTTAACT
>JALGQJ010000141.1:0-2500 GCA_023055345.1 Quercus wislizeni
CTCTGGCACGAGGAAACATTGATTTGTTGAGGAGGAATAATGGGTCTTTTTTGGAGCAATTCTTGGAGTCTTGCCCTGATTTTTTGTACACATGCTAAGAAAAATACAACCTCCAACCTGTCAAAATTTGGAGGCCAGATTCAACGTATTTTATTTTTTATGATTTTCGGATGCCGAAAAATAGGGAAAATCATAAAAAATTCGAAAACGCTCGGAACGCCGAACCGCTTGTTGGAATCCTCCTCTAAAATCATGGACTGAATTTAGGAACACAAAAATAGAAAAAGGCACGAGCCAATTTTGCTGGAGTGCGGGACGATGCGGGGCGATGCGGCGTGGCGTGCACGCGGGCATGCTGCCAAGGCCAGGGCATGCAGCAGCCAAGGCCAAGGCAACCCCCATGGGCAGGCAGCCAAGGCATGGGCATGCAGCAGCCAAGGCCAAGGCAGCCCCCCATGGGCAAGCAGCGAAGGCATGGGCATGCAGCAGCCAAGGCCAAGGCAGCCCCCCATGGGCACGCAGCCAAGGCATGGGCATGCAGCAGCCAAGGCCAAGGCAGCCCCCCATGGGCACTCAGCAGCCAAGGCATGGGCATGCAGCATCCAAGGCTTGGGCGAGCACGCAGCAGCCAAGGCCTGGGCGTGCATGCAGCAGCCAAGGCCAAGGCACGCAGCCAAGGCCGTGGCCTGCTTGCGTGGGCGCGCTGGCATGCCCCTGGGCGCAGGCAGCAGGGCCCCTGGGGGCACGCAGCCAAGGCCGTAGCATGCAGGGTGCCTGAGGGGCAGTGGCAGCATGGCGAGGGCGTGGCATGCCCCGTGGGTGGGATGCCAAGGCCGTGGCATGCCCTTGGGACCCCTAGAAGGCCATGGCAGCATTTGGGGGGGCTGCTGCTGCCAAGCCTAGATAGCCTCTTCGGACACCTCCAACTCTTCCCCCCCTAAAGAGCGCTTAGGAAAAAATCCGCTCTGGCACGAGGAAACATTGATTTGTTGAGGAGGAATAATGGGTCTTTTTTGGAGCAATTCTTGGAGTCTTGCCCTGATTTTTTGCACACATGCTAAGAAAAATACAACCTCCAACCTTTCAAAATTTGGAGGCCAGATTCAACGTATTTTATTTTTTATGATTTTCGGATGCCGAAAAATAGGAAAAATCATAAAAAATTCGAAAACGCTCGGAACGCCGAACCGCTTGTTGGAATCCTCCTCTAAAATCATGGACTGAATTTAGGAACACAAAAATAGAAAAAGGCACGAGCCAATTTTGCTGGAGTGCGGGACGATGCGGGGCGATGCGGCGTGGCGTGCACGCGGGCATGCTGCCAAGGCCAGGGCATGCAGCAGCCAAGGCAGCCCCCATGGGCAGGCAGCCAAGGCCAGGGCATGGCCCCATGGGCAAGCAGCCAAGGCCAAGGCACGCAGCCAAGGCCAAGGCAGCCCCCCATGGGCAGGCAGCCAAGGCCAAGGCATGCTTGCATGCATGCTGCCATGGCCTTGCCAAGGCCATGGCAGCCCCCATGGGCAGGCAGCCAAGGCCAAGGCACGCAGTCAAGGCCTTGGCATGCTTGTGTGGGCACGTTGGCATGCCCTTGGGACCCCTACAAGGCCATGGCAGCACTTGGGGGGGCTGCTGCTGCCAAGCCTAGATAACCTCTTCGGACACCTCCAACTCTTCCCCCCCTAAAGAGCGCTTAGGAAAAAATCCGCTCTGGCACGAGGAAACATTGATTTGTTGAGGAGGAATAATGGGTCATTTTTTGAGCAATTCTTGGAGTCTTGCCCTGATTTTTTGCACACATGCTAAGAAAAATGTAACCTTCAGCCTGTCAAAATTTGGAGGCTATATTCAACATATTTTATTTTTTATGATTTTTGGAAGCCAGAATATAGGAAAAATCATAAAAAATTCAAAACTGCTCGGAACGCCAAACCGCTTGTTGGAAACCTCCTCTAAAATCATGGACTGAATTTAGGAACACAAAAATGGAAAAAGGCACGAGCCAATTTCTCCGGAGTGCGGGACGATGCGGGGCGATGCGGCGTGGCGTGCATGCGGGCATGCCCCTGGGCACCTTGCCATGCCTAAGGCCTGCCACTTTGGGTCAAATAACCTCCTTTTCCAAAAAACCCTCATTTTTTGGGAAACCAGCCAAGGCCAAGGCATGCAGCAGCCAAGGCCTAGGCAGCCCCCCATGGGCACGCAGCCCATGGGCATGCAGCAGCCAAGGCCAAGGCATGCAGCAGCCAAGGCCTAGGCAGCCCCCCATGGGCATGCAGCAGCCAAGGCCAAGGCATGCAGCAGCCAAGGCCTAGGCAGCCCCCCATAGGCACGCAGCAGCCAAGGCCTTGGCAGCCCCCCATGGGCACGCAGCCAAGGCCAAGGCAGCCCATGGGCATGCAGCAGCCAGGGCCTAGGCAGCCCCCCATGGGCATGCAGCAGCCAAAGGCCATGGCAGCCCCCCATGGGCACGCAGCCAAGGCCAAGGCAGCAGCCCATGGGC
>JALGQJ010000141.1:42500-45000 GCA_023055345.1 Quercus wislizeni
AAGCTAAACCAAGAATGCATGCATCCCCCCCACCACACGGCTACTGAGACCATTCACCCCCCGCCACTGAGCACGAGTAGGTGTGGCCTCGAGGAAAGGTGGCACCAGAGATGGCATTCACAATGCGTTTGATCATCACCTTAAGCTTGCTCTGCGCTGCAATGGGTGAAACTAACACCGTCCGCGTTGCAAGAGCGCGCCGCAGCTATACCACATACACGTGAAATACCAACCTGGGTCCACCCCGGCGATGCATTTAGGGCCCAC
The DNA here is from genome assembly GCA_023055345.1 of Quercus wislizeni. Classification (NCBI taxonomy): domain Eukaryota; kingdom Viridiplantae; phylum Streptophyta; class Magnoliopsida; order Fagales; family Fagaceae; genus Quercus; species Quercus wislizeni. The sequence goes on from JALGQJ010000141.1 coordinate 42,768, forward strand.
CTCGCGCCGTGGAGCACGCGGGGTTGGGTGCCTAAGGGCTCGTCATGAGCATGCCTACCCGTGGCCAAGCTCAAGAGGGGTTGCCCGTGTGCATCGCCGAATACCTCCCAACTCTTCCCCCCCTAAAGAGCGCTTAGGAAAAAATCCGCTCTGGCACGAGGAAACATTGATTTGTTGAGGAGGAATAATGGGTCTTTTTTGGAGCAATTCTTGGAGTCTTGCCCTGATTTTTTGTACACATGCTAAGAAAAATACAACCTCCAACCTGTCAAAATTTGGAGGCCAGATTCAACGTATTTTATTTTTTATGATTTTCGGATGCCGAAAAATAGGGAAAATCATAAAAAATTCGAAAACGCTCGGAACGCCGAACCGCTTGTTGGAATCCTCCTCTAAAATCATGGACTGAATTTAGGAACACAAAAATAGAAAAAGGCACGAGCCAATTTTGCTGGAGTGCGGGACGATGCGGGGCGATGCGGCGTGGCGTGCACGCGGGCATGCTGCCAAGGCCAGGGCATGCAGCAGCCAAGGCCAAGGCAACCCCCATGGGCAGGCAGCCAAGGCATGGGCATGCAGCAGCCAAGGCCAAGGCAGCCCCCCATGGGCAAGCAGCGAAGGCATGGGCATGCAGCAGCCAAGGCCAAGGCAGCCCCCCATGGGCACGCAGCCAAGGCATGGGCATGCAGCAGCCAAGGCCAAGGCAGCCCCCCATGGGCACTCAGCAGCCAAGGCATGGGCATGCAGCATCCAAGGCTTGGGCGAGCACGCAGCAGCCAAGGCCTGGGCGTGCATGCAGCAGCCAAGGCCAAGGCACGCAGCCAAGGCCGTGGCCTGCTTGCGTGGGCGCGCTGGCATGCCCCTGGGCGCAGGCAGCAGGGCCCCTGGGGGCACGCAGCCAAGGCCGTAGCATGCAGGGTGCCTGAGGGGCAGTGGCAGCATGGCGAGGGCGTGGCATGCCCCGTGGGTGGGATGCCAAGGCCGTGGCATGCCCTTGGGACCCCTAGAAGGCCATGGCAGCATTTGGGGGGGCTGCTGCTGCCAAGCCTAGATAGCCTCTTCGGACACCTCCAACTCTTCCCCCCCTAAAGAGCGCTTAGGAAAAAATCCGCTCTGGCACGAGGAAACATTGATTTGTTGAGGAGGAATAATGGGTCTTTTTTGGAGCAATTCTTGGAGTCTTGCCCTGATTTTTTGCACACATGCTAAGAAAAATACAACCTCCAACCTTTCAAAATTTGGAGGCCAGATTCAACGTATTTTATTTTTTATGATTTTCGGATGCCGAAAAATAGGGAAAATCATAAAAAATTCGAAAACGCTCGGAACGCCGAACCGCTTGTTGGAATCCTCCTCTAAAATCATGGACTGAATTTAGGAACACAAAAATAGAAAAAGGCACGAGCCAATTTTGCTGGAGTGCGGGACGATGCGGGGCGATGCGGCGTGGCGTGCACGCGGGCATGCTGCCAAGGCCAGGGCATGCAGCAGCCAAGGCAGCCCCCATGGGCAGGCAGCCAAGGCCAGGGCATGGCCCCATGGGCAAGCAGCCAAGGCCAAGGCACGCAGCCAAGGCCAAGGCAGCCCCCCATGGGCAGGCAGCCAAGGCCAAGGCATGCTTGCATGCATGCTGCCATGGCCTTGCCAAGGCCATGGCAGCCCCCATGGGCAGGCAGCCAAGGCCAAGGCACGCAGTCAAGGCCTTGGCATGCTTGTGTGGGCACGTTGGCATGCCCTTGGGACCCCTACAAGGCCATGGCAGCACTTGGGGGGGCTGCTGCTGCCAAGCCTAGATAACCTCTTCGGACACCTCCAACTCTTCCCCCCCTAAAGAGCGCTTAGGAAAAAATCCGCTCTGGCACGAGGAAACATTGATTTGTTGAGGAGGAATAATGGGTCATTTTTTGAGCAATTCTTGGAGTCTTGCCCTGATTTTTTGCACACATGCTAAGAAAAATGTAACCTTCAGCCTGTCAAAATTTGGAGGCTATATTCAACATATTTTATTTTTTATGATTTTTGGAAGCCAGAATATAGGAAAAATCATAAAAAATTCAAAACTGCTCGGAACGCCAAACCGCTTGTTGGAAACCTCCTCTAAAATCATGGACTGAATTTAGGAACACAAAAATGGAAAAAGGCACGAGCCAATTTCTCCGGAGTGCGGGACGATGCGGGGCGATGCGGCGTGGCGTGCATGCGGGCATGCCCCTGGGCACCTTGCCATGCCTAA
>JALGQJ010000142.1:2500-20000 GCA_023055345.1 Quercus wislizeni
AAGAAAATTAACCGAGTTTTTTTTATTTTTTATTTTATATTTTTATTTTTTTAAGAATTTCCCATTTGTTTCCCCGGGCCTCTATAAATGCTATCCACAAATTTTCATGCAAACACATAGACATTACATTCCGGCCAGAATAAATGACCGGTCTAAACTTGGGGTATTATCGTACGAAATTTAACCTAGTTTTTTTTTTTTTTTTTAAAAAATATTTTTTCGTTTCTTTCTTGGACCTTTGAATATGCTATCTAAAAGTTTTAAGGCAAAAATCCCGTCTTTGAATTCCGACCAAAATTCTTGACCAGTAAGACCTATGGGTATTTTCGTAAGAAAATTAACCGAGTTTTTTTTTATTTTTTATTTTTTATTTTTATTTTTTTAAGAATTTCCCATTTGTTTCCCCGGGCCTCTATAAATGCTATCCACAAATTTTCATGCAAAAACATAGACATTACATTCCGGCCAGAATCAACGACCGGTCGAAACTTGGGGTATTATCGTACGAAATTTAACCTAGTTTTTTTTTTTTTTAAATACTTTTTCGTTTCAATTCTTGGACCTTTGAATATCTAAAAGTTTTAAGGCAAAAATCCCGTCTTTGCATTCTGACCAAAATTCTTGACCGGCAAGACCTATGGGTATTTTCGTAAGAAAATTAAACGAGTTTTTTTTTTTTTTAAAAGAATTTCCCATTTGTTTCCCGGGCCTCTATAAATGCTATCCACAAATTTTCATGCAAAAACATAGACATTACATTCCGGCCAGAATCAATGACCGGTCGAAACTTGGGGTATTATCGTACGAAATTTAACCTAGTTTTTTTAAAAAATATTTTTTTGTTTCTTTCTTGGACCTTTGAATATGCTATCTAAAAGTTTTAAGGCAAAAATCCCGTCTTTGAATTCTGACCAAAATTCTTGACCGGTAAGACCTATGGGTATTTTCGTAAGAAAATTAACCGAGTTTTTTTTATTTTTTATTTTTTTTTATTTTTTTTTTAAGAATTTCCCATTTGTTTCCCCGGGCCTCTATAAATGCTATCCACAGATTTTCATGCAAAAACATAGACATTACATTCCGGCCAGAATAAATGACCGGTCTAAACTTGGGGTATTATCGTACGAAATTTAACCTAGTTTTCTTTTTTTTTTTTTTTTTTTTAATATTTTTTCGTTTCTTTCTTGGACCTTTGAATATGCTATCTAAAAGTTTTAAGGCAAAAATCCCGTCTTTGCATTCTGACCAATATTCTTGACCGGTAAGACCTATGGGTATTTTCGTAAGAAAATTAACCGAGTTTTTTTTTTTTTTTTTTTTAAAGAATTTCCCATTTGTTTCCCGGGCCACTGTAAATGCTATCCACAAATTTTCATGCAAAAAAATAGACATTACATTCCGGTCAGAATCGTTGACCGGTCGAAACTTGGGGTATTATCGTACGAAATTTAACCTAGTTTTTTTTAAAAATATTTTTTTGTTTCTTTCTTGGACCTTTGAATATGCTATCTAAAAGTTTTAAGGCAAAAATCCCGTCTTTGAATTCTGACCAAAATTCTTGACCGGTAAGACCTATGGGTATTTTCGTAAGAAAATTAACCGAGTTTTTTTTATTTTTTATTTATTTTTATTTTTTTTTAAGAATTTCCCATTTGTTTCCCCGGGCCTCTATAAATGCTATCCACAAATTTTCATGCAAAAACATAGACATTACATTCCGGCCAGAATCAATGACCAGTCGAAACTTGGGGTATTATCGTACGAAATTTAACCTAGTTTTTTTTTTTTTTTTTTTTTTTAAATATTTTTTCGTTTCTTTCTTGGACCTTTGAATATGCTATCTAAAAGTTTTAAGGCAAAAATCCCGTCTTTGAATTCTGACCAAAATTCTTGACCGGTAAGACCTATGGGTATTTTCGTAAGAAAATTAACCGAGTTTTTTTTATTTTTTATTTTATATTTTTATTTTTTTAAGAATTTCCCATTTGTTTCCCCGGGCCTCTATAAATGCTATCCACAAATTTTCATGCAAACACATAGACATTACATTCCGGCCAGAATAAATGACCGGTCTAAACTTGGGGTATTATCGTACGAAATTTAACCTAGTTTTTTTTTTTTTTTTTTAAAAATATTTTTTCGTTTCTTTCTTGGACCTTTGAATATGCTATCTAAAAGTTTTAAGGCAAAAATCCCGTCTTTGAATTCCGACCAAAATTCTTGACCAGTAAGACCTATGGGTATTTTCGTAAGAAAATTAACCGAGTTTTTTTTTATTTTTTATTTTTTATTTTTATTTTTTTAAGAATTTCCCATTTGTTTCCCCGGGCCTCTATAAATGCTATCCACAAATTTTCATGCAAAAACATAGACATTACATTCCGGCCAGAATCAACGACCGGTCGAAACTTGGGGTATTATCGTACGAAATTTAACCTAGTTTTTTTTTTTTTAAATACTTTTTCGTTTCATTCTTGGACCTTTGAATATCTAAAAGTTTTAAGGCAAAAATCCCGTCTTTGCATTCTGACCAAAATTCTTGACCGGCAAGACCTATGGGTATTTTCGTAAGAAAATTAAACGAGTTTTTTTTTTTTTTTAAAAGAATTTCCCATTTGTTTCCCGGGCCTCTATAAATGCTATCCACAAATTTTCATGCAAAAACATAGACATTACATTCCGGCCAGAATCAATGACCGGTCGAAACTTGGGGTATTATCGTACGAAATTTAACCTAGTTTTTTTAAAAAATATTTTTTTGTTTCTTTCTTGGACCTTTGAATATGCTATCTAAAAGTTTTAAGGCAAAAATCCCGTCTTTGAATTCTGACCAAAATTCTTGACCGGTAAGACCTATGGGTATTTTCGTAAGAAAATTAACCGAGTTTTTTTTATTTTTTATTTTTTTTTATTTTTTTTTTAAGAATTTCCCATTTGTTTCCCCGGGCCTCTATAAATGCTATCCACAGATTTTCATGCAAAAACATAGACATTACATTCCGGCCAGAATAAATGACCGGTCTAAACTTGGGGTATTATCGTACGAAATTTAACCTAGTTTTCTTTTTTTTTTTTTTTTTTTAATATTTTTTCGTTTCTTTCTTGGACCTTTGAATATGCTATCTAAAAGTTTTAAGGCAAAAATCCCGTCTTTGCATTCTGACCAATATTCTTGACCGGTAAGACCTATGGGTATTTTCGTAAGAAAATTAACCGAGTTTTTTTTTTTTTTTTTTTTTTAAAGAATTTCCCATTTGTTTCCCGGGCCACTGTAAATGCTATCCACAAATTTTCATGCAAAAAAATAGACATTACATTCCGGTCAGAATCGTTGACCGGTCGAAACTTGGGGTATTATCGTACGAAATTTAACCTAGTTTTTTTTAAAAATATTTTTTTGTTTCTTTCTTGGACCTTTGAATATGCTATCTAAAAGTTTTAAGGCAAAAATCCCGTCTTTGAATTCTGACCAAAATTCTTGACCGGTAAGACCTATGGGTATTTTCGTAAGAAAATTAACCGAGTTTTTTTTATTTTTTATTTATTTTTATTTTTTTTTAAGAATTTCCCATTTGTTTCCCCGGGCCTCTATAATTGCTATCCACAAATTTTCATGCAAAAACATAGACATTACATTCCGGCCAGAATAAATGACCGGTCTAAACTTGGGGTATTATCGTACGAAATTTAACCTAGTTTTTTTTTTTTTTAAATACTTTTTCGTTTCATTCTTGGACCTTTGAATATCTAAAAGTTTTAAGGCAAAAATCCCGTCTTTGCATTCTGACCAAAATTCTTGACCGGCAAGACCTATGGGTATTTTCGTAAGAAAATTAAACGAGTTTTTTTTTTTTTTTAAAAGAATTTCCCATTTGTTTCCCGGGCCTCTATAAATGCTATCCACAAATTTTCATGCAAAAACATAGACATTACATTCCGGCCAGAATCAATGACCAGTCGAAACTTGGGGTATTATCGTACGAAATTTAGACTAGTTTTTTTTTTTTTTTTTTTTTTTTAAATATTTTTTCGTTTCTTTCTTGGACCTTTGAATATGCTATCTAAAAGTTTTAAGGCAAAAATCCCGTCTTTGAATTCTGACCAAAATTCTTGACCGGTAAGACCTATGGGTATTTTCGTAAGAAAATTAACCGAGTTTTTTTTATTTTTTATTTTATATTTTTATTTTTTTAAGAATTTCCCATTTGTTTCCCCGGGCCTCTATAAATGCTATCCACAAATTTTCATGCAAAAACATAGACATTACATTCCGGCCAGAATAAATGACCGGTCTAAACTTGGGGTATTATCGTACGAAATTTAACCTAGTTTTCTTTTTTTTTTTTTTTTTTTTTAATATTTTTTCGTTTCTTTCTTGGACCTTTGAATATGCTATCTAAAAGTTTTAAGGCAAAAATCCCGTCTTTGCATTCTGACCAATATTCTTGACCGGTAAGACCTATGGGTATTTTCGTAAGAAAATTAACCGAGTTTTTTTTTTTTTTTTTTTTTTAAAGAATTTCCCATTTGTTTCCCGGGCCACTGTAAATGCTATCCACAAATTTTCATGCAAAAAAATAGACATTACATTCCGGTCAGAATCGTTGACCGGTCGAAACTTGGGGTATTATCGTACGAAATTTAACCTAGTTTTTTTTAAAAATATTTTTTTGTTTCTTTCTTGGACCTTTGAATATGCTATCTAAAAGTTTTAAGGCAAAAATCCCGTCTTTGAATTCTGACCAAAATTCTTGACCGGTAAGACCTATGGGTATTTTCGTAAGAAAATTAACCGAGTTTTTTTTTATTTTTTATTTTTTATTTTTATTTTTTTAAGAATTTCCCATTTGTTTCCCCGGGCCTCTATAAATGCTATCCACAAATTTTCATGCAAAAACATAGACATTACATTCCGGCCAGAATCAATGACCAGTCGAAACTTGGGGTATTATCGTACGAAATTTAACCTAGTTTTTTTTTTTTTTTTTTTTTTTTAAATATTTTTTCGTTTCTTTCTTGGACCTTTGAATATGCTATCTAAAAGTTTTAAGGCAAAAATCCCGTCTTTGAATTCTGACCAAAATTCTTGACCGGTAAGACCTATGGGTATTTTCGTAAGAAAATTAACCGAGTTTTTTTTATTTTTTATTTATTTTTATTTTTTTTTAAGAATTTCCCATTTGTTTCCCCGGGCCTCTATAATTGCTATCCACAAATTTTCATGCAAAAACATAGACATTACATTCCGGCCAGAATAAATGACCGGTCTAAACTTGGGGTATTATCGTACGAAATTTAACCTAGTTTTTTTTTTTTTTAAATACTTTTTCGTTTCATTCTTGGACCTTTGAATATCTAAAAGTTTTAAGGCAAAAATCCCGTCTTTGCATTCTGACCAAAATTCTTGACCGGCAAGACCTATGGGTATTTTCGTAAGAAAATTAAACGAGTTTTTTTTTTTTTTTAAAAGAATTTCCCATTTGTTTCCCGGGCCTCTATAAATGCTATCCACAAATTTTCATGCAAAAACATAGACATTACATTCCGGCCAGAATCAATGACCAGTCGAAACTTGGGGTATTATCGTACGAAATTTAACCTAGTTTTTTTTTTTTTTTTTTTTTTTTAAATATTTTTTCGTTTCTTTCTTGGACCTTTGAATATGCTATCTAAAAGTTTTAAGGCAAAAATCCCGTCTTTGAATTCTGACCAAAATTCTTGACCGGTAAGACCTATGGGTATTTTCGTAAGAAAATTAACCGAGTTTTTTTTATTTTTTATTTTATATTTTTATTTTTTTAAGAATTTCCCATTTGTTTCCCCGGGCCTCTATAAATGCTATCCACAAATTTTCATGCAAACACATAGACATTACATTCCGGCCAGAATAAATGACCGGTCTAAACTTGGGGTATTATCGTACGAAATTTAACCTAGTTTTTTTTTTTTTTTTTTAAAAATATTTTTTCGTTTCTTTCTTGGACCTTTGAATATGCTATCTAAAAGTTTTAAGGCAAAAATCCCGTCTTTGAATTCCGACCAAAATTCTTGACCAGTAAGACCTATGGGTATTTTCGTAAGAAAATTAACCGAGTTTTTTTTTATTTTTTATTTTTTATTTTTATTTTTTTAAGAATTTCCCATTTGTTTCCCCGGGCCTCTATAAATGCTATCCACAAATTTTCATGCAAAAACATAGACATTACATTCCGGCCAGAATCAACGACCGGTCGAAACTTGGGGTATTATCGTACGAAATTTAACCTAGTTTTTTTTTTTTTAAATACTTTTTCGTTTCATTCTTGGACCTTTGAATATCTAAAAGTTTTAAGGCAAAAATCCCGTCTTTGCATTCTGACCAAAATTCTTGACCGGCAAGACCTATGGGTATTTTCGTAAGAAAATTAAACGAGTTTTTTTTTTTTTTTAAAAGAATTTCCCATTTGTTTCCCGGGCCTCTATAAATGCTATCCACAAATTTTCATGCAAAAACATAGACATTACATTCCGGCCAGAATCAATGACCGGTCGAAACTTGGGGTATTATCGTACGAAATTTAACCTAGTTTTTTTAAAAAATATTTTTTTGTTTCTTTCTTGGACCTTTGAATATGCTATCTAAAAGTTTTAAGGCAAAAATCCCGTCTTTGAATTCTGACCAAAATTCTTGACCGGTAAGACCTATGGGTATTTTCGTAAGAAAATTAACCGAGTTTTTTTTATTTTTTATTTTTTTTTATTTTTTTTTTAAGAATTTCCCATTTGTTTCCCCGGGCCTCTATAAATGCTATCCACAGATTTTCATGCAAAAACATAGACATTACATTCCGGCCAGAATAAATGACCGGTCTAAACTTGGGGTATTATCGTACGAAATTTAACCTAGTTTTCTTTTTTTTTTTTTTTTTTTTAATATTTTTTCGTTTCTTTCTTGGACCTTTGAATATGCTATCTAAAAGTTTTAAGGCAAAAATCCCGTCTTTGCATTCTGACCAATATTCTTGACCGGTAAGACCTATGGGTATTTTCGTAAGAAAATTAACCGAGTTTTTTTTTTTTTTTTTTTTTTAAAGAATTTCCCATTTGTTTCCCGGGCCACTGTAAATGCTATCCACAAATTTTCATGCAAAAAAATAGACATTACATTCCGGTCAGAATCGTTGACCGGTCGAAACTTGGGGTATTATCGTACGAAATTTAACCTAGTTTTTTTTAAAAATATTTTTTTGTTTCTTTCTTGGACCTTTGAATATGCTATCTAAAAGTTTTAAGGCAAAAATCCCGTCTTTGAATTCTGACCAAAATTCTTGACCGGTAAGACCTATGGGTATTTTCGTAAGAAAATTAACCGAGTTTTTTTTATTTTTTATTTATTTTTATTTTTTTTTAAGAATTTCCCATTTGTTTCCCCGGGCCTCTATAATTGCTATCCACAAATTTTCATGCAAAAACATAGACATTACATTCCGGCCAGAATAAATGACCGGTCTAAACTTGGGGTATTATCGTACGAAATTTAACCTAGTTTTTTTTTTTTTTAAATACTTTTTCGTTTCATTCTTGGACCTTTGAATATCTAAAAGTTTTAAGGCAAAAATCCCGTCTTTGCATTCTGACCAAAATTCTTGACCGGCAAGACCTATGGGTATTTTCGTAAGAAAATTAAACGAGTTTTTTTTTTTTTTTAAAAGAATTTCCCATTTGTTTCCCGGGCCTCTATAAATGCTATCCACAAATTTTCATGCAAAAACATAGACATTACATTCCGGCCAGAATCAATGACCAGTCGAAACTTGGGGTATTATCGTACGAAATTTAGACTAGTTTTTTTTTTTTTTTAAATATTTTTTCGTTTCTTTCTTGGACCTTTGAATATGCTATCTAAAAGTTTTAAGGCAAAAATCCCGTCTTTGAATTCTGACCAAAATTCTTGACCGGTAAGACCTATGGGTATTTTCGTAAGAAAATTAACCGAGTTTTTTTTATTTTTTATTTTATATTTTTATTTTTTTAAGAATTTCCCATTTGTTTCCCCGGGCCTCTATAAATGCTATCCACAAATTTTCATGCAAAAACATAGACATTACATTCCGGCCAGAATAAATGACCGGTCTAAACTTGGGGTATTATCGTACGAAATTTAACCTAGTTTTCTTTTTTTTTTTTTTTTTTTTTAATATTTTTTCGTTTCTTTCTTGGACCTTTGAATATGCTATCTAAAAGTTTTAAGGCAAAAATCCCGTCTTTGCATTCTGACCAATATTCTTGACCGGTAAGACCTATGGGTATTTTCGTAAGAAAATTAACCGAGTTTTTTTTTTTTTTTTTTTTTTAAAGAATTTCCCATTTGTTTCCCGGGCCACTGTAAATGCTATCCACAAATTTTCATGCAAAAAAATAGACATTACATTCCGGTCAGAATCGTTGACCGGTCGAAACTTGGGGTATTATCGTACGAAATTTAACCTAGTTTTTTTTAAAAATATTTTTTTGTTTCTTTCTTGGACCTTTGAATATGCTATCTAAAAGTTTTAAGGCAAAAATCCCGTCTTTGAATTCTGACCAAAATTCTTGACCGGTAAGACCTATGGGTATTTTCGTAAGAAAATTAACCGAGTTTTTTTTATTTTTTATTTTATATTTTTATTTTTTTAAGAATTTCCCATTTGTTTCCCCGGGCCTCTATAAATGCTATCCACAAATTTTCATGCAAACACATAGACATTACATTCCGGCCAGAATAAATGACCGGTCTAAACTTGGGGTATTATCGTACGAAATTTAACCTAGTTTTTTTTTTTTTTTTTTAAAAATATTTTTTCGTTTCTTTCTTGGACCTTTGAATATGCTATCTAAAAGTTTTAAGGCAAAAATCCCGTCTTTGAATTCCGACCAAAATTCTTGACCAGTAAGACCTATGGGTATTTTCGTAAGAAAATTAACCGAGTTTTTTTTTATTTTTTATTTTTTATTTTTATTTTTTTAAGAATTTCCCATTTGTTTCCCCGGGCCTCTATAAATGCTATCCACAAATTTTCATGCAAAAACATAGACATTACATTCCGGCCAGAATCAACGACCGGTCGAAACTTGGGGTATTATCGTACGAAATTTAACCTAGTTTTTTTTTTTTTAAATACTTTTTCGTTTCATTCTTGGACCTTTGAATATCTAAAAGTTTTAAGGCAAAAATCCCGTCTTTGCATTCTGACCAAAATTCTTGACCGGCAAGACCTATGGGTATTTTCGTAAGAAAATTAAACGAGTTTTTTTTTTTTTTTAAAAGAATTTCCCATTTGTTTCCCGGGCCTCTATAAATGCTATCCACAAATTTTCATGCAAAAACATAGACATTACATTCCGGCCAGAATCAATGACCGGTCGAAACTTGGGGTATTATCGTACGAAATTTAACCTAGTTTTTTTAAAAAATATTTTTTTGTTTCTTTCTTGGACCTTTGAATATGCTATCTAAAAGTTTTAAGGCAAAAATCCCGTCTTTGAATTCTGACCAAAATTCTTGACCGGTAAGACCTATGGGTATTTTCGTAAGAAAATTAACCGAGTTTTTTTTATTTTTTATTTTTTTTTATTTTTTTTTTAAGAATTTCCCATTTGTTTCCCCGGGCCTCTATAAATGCTATCCACAGATTTTCATGCAAAAACATAGACATTACATTCCGGCCAGAATAAATGACCGGTCTAAACTTGGGGTATTATCGTACGAAATTTAACCTAGTTTTCTTTTTTTTTTTTTTTTTTTTTAATATTTTTTCGTTTCTTTCTTGGACCTTTGAATATGCTATCTAAAAGTTTTAAGGCAAAAATCCCGTCTTTGCATTCTGACCAATATTCTTGACCGGTAAGACCTATGGGTATTTTCGTAAGAAAATTAACCGAGTTTTTTTTTTTTTTTTTTTTTTAAAGAATTTCCCATTTGTTTCCCGGGCCACTGTAAATGCTATCCACAAATTTTCATGCAAAAAAATAGACATTACATTCCGGTCAGAATCGTTGACCGGTCGAAACTTGGGGTATTATCGTACGAAATTTAACCTAGTTTTTTTTAAAAATATTTTTTTGTTTCTTTCTTGGACCTTTGAATATGCTATCTAAAAGTTTTAAGGCAAAAATCCCGTCTTTGAATTCTGACCAAAATTCTTGACCGGTAAGACCTATGGGTATTTTCGTAAGAAAATTAACCGAGTTTTTTTTATTTTTTATTTATTTTTATTTTTTTTTAAGAATTTCCCATTTGTTTCCCCGGGCCTCTATAATTGCTATCCACAAATTTTCATGCAAAAACATAGACATTACATTCCGGCCAGAATAAATGACCGGTCTAAACTTGGGGTATTATCGTACGAAATTTAACCTAGTTTTTTTTTTTTTTAAATACTTTTTCGTTTCATTCTTGGACCTTTGAATATCTAAAAGTTTTAAGGCAAAAATCCCGTCTTTGCATTCTGACCAAAATTCTTGACCGGCAAGACCTATGGGTATTTTCGTAAGAAAATTAAACGAGTTTTTTTTTTTTTTTAAAAGAATTTCCCATTTGTTTCCCGGGCCTCTATAAATGCTATCCACAAATTTTCATGCAAAAACATAGACATTACATTCCGGCCAGAATCAATGACCAGTCGAAACTTGGGGTATTATCGTACGAAATTTAGACTAGTTTTTTTTTTTTTTTTTTTTTTTTAAATATTTTTTCGTTTCTTTCTTGGACCTTTGAATATGCTATCTAAAAGTTTTAAGGCAAAAATCCCGTCTTTGAATTCCGACCAAAATTCTTGACCAGTAAGACCTATGGGTATTTTCGTAAGAAAATTAACCGAGTTTTTTTTTATTTTTTATTTTTTATTTTTATTTTTTTAAGAATTTCCCATTTGTTTCCCCGGGCCTCTATAAATGCTATCCACAAATTTTCATGCAAAAACATAGACATTACATTCCGGCCAGAATCAACGACCGGTCGAAACTTGGGGTATTATCGTACGAAATTTAACCTAGTTTTTTTTTTTTTAAATACTTTTTCGTTTCATTCTTGGACCTTTGAATATCTAAAAGTTTTAAGGCAAAAATCCCGTCTTTGCATTCTGACCAAAATTCTTGACCGGCAAGACCTATGGGTATTTTCGTAAGAAAATTAAACGAGTTTTTTTTTTTTTTTAAAAGAATTTCCCATTTGTTTCCCGGGCCTCTATAAATGCTATCCACAAATTTTCATGCAAAAACATAGACATTACATTCCGGCCAGAATCAATGACCGGTCGAAACTTGGGGTATTATCGTACGAAATTTAACCTAGTTTTTTTAAAAAATATTTTTTTGTTTCTTTCTTGGACCTTTGAATATGCTATCTAAAAGTTTTAAGGCAAAAATCCCGTCTTTGAATTCTGACCAAAATTCTTGACCGGTAAGACCTATGGGTATTTTCGTAAGAAAATTAACCGAGTTTTTTTTATTTTTTATTTTTTTTTATTTTTTTTTTAAGAATTTCCCATTTGTTTCCCCGGGCCTCTATAAATGCTATCCACAGATTTTCATGCAAAAACATAGACATTACATTCCGGCCAGAATAAATGACCGGTCTAAACTTGGGGTATTATCGTACGAAATTTAACCTAGTTTTCTTTTTTTTTTTTTTTTTTTTAATATTTTTTCGTTTCTTTCTTGGACCTTTGAATATGCTATCTAAAAGTTTTAAGGCAAAAATCCCGTCTTTGCATTCTGACCAATATTCTTGACCGGTAAGACCTATGGGTATTTTCGTAAGAAAATTAACCGAGTTTTTTTTTTTTTTTTTTTTTTAAAGAATTTCCCATTTGTTTCCCGGGCCACTGTAAATGCTATCCACAAATTTTCATGCAAAAAAATAGACATTACATTCCGGTCAGAATCGTTGACCGGTCGAAACTTGGGGTATTATCGTACGAAATTTAACCTAGTTTTTTTTAAAAATATTTTTTTGTTTCTTTCTTGGACCTTTGAATATGCTATCTAAAAGTTTTAAGGCAAAAATCCCGTCTTTGAATTCTGACCAAAATTCTTGACCGGTAAGACCTATGGGTATTTTCGTAAGAAAATTAACCGAGTTTTTTTTATTTTTTATTTATTTTTATTTTTTTTTAAGAATTTCCCATTTGTTTCCCCGGGCCTCTATAATTGCTATCCACAAATTTTCATGCAAAAACATAGACATTACATTCCGGCCAGAATAAATGACCGGTCTAAACTTGGGGTATTATCGTACGAAATTTAACCTAGTTTTTTTTTTTTTTAAATACTTTTTCGTTTCATTCTTGGACCTTTGAATATCTAAAAGTTTTAAGGCAAAAATCCCGTCTTTGCATTCTGACCAAAATTCTTGACCGGCAAGACCTATGGGTATTTTCGTAAGAAAATTAAACGAGTTTTTTTTTTTTTTTAAAAGAATTTCCCATTTGTTTCCCGGGCCTCTATAAATGCTATCCACAAATTTTCATGCAAAAACATAGACATTACATTCCGGCCAGAATCAATGACCAGTCGAAACTTGGGGTATTATCGTACGAAATTTAGACTAGTTTTTTTTTTTTTTTTTTTTTTTTAAATATTTTTTCGTTTCTTTCTTGGACCTTTGAATATGCTATCTAAAAGTTTTAAGGCAAAAATCCCGTCTTTGAATTCCGACCAAAATTCTTGACCAGTAAGACCTATGGGTATTTTCGTAAGAAAATTAACCGAGTTTTTTTTTATTTTTTATTTTTTATTTTTATTTTTTTAAGAATTTCCCATTTGTTTCCCCGGGCCTCTATAAATGCTATCCACAAATTTTCATGCAAAAACATAGACATTACATTCCGGCCAGAATCAACGACCGGTCGAAACTTGGGGTATTATCGTACGAAATTTAACCTAGTTTTTTTTTTTTTAAATACTTTTTCGTTTCATTCTTGGACCTTTGAATATCTAAAAGTTTTAAGGCAAAAATCCCGTCTTTGCATTCTGACCAAAATTCTTGACCGGCAAGACCTATGGGTATTTTCGTAAGAAAATTAAACGAGTTTTTTTTTTTTTTTAAAAGAATTTCCCATTTGTTTCCCGGGCCTCTATAAATGCTATCCACAAATTTTCATGCAAAAACATAGACATTACATTCCGGCCAGAATCAATGACCGGTCGAAACTTGGGGTATTATCGTACGAAATTTAACCTAGTTTTTTTAAAAAATATTTTTTTGTTTCTTTCTTGGACCTTTGAATATGCTATCTAAAAGTTTTAAGGCAAAAATCCCGTCTTTGAATTCTGACCAAAATTCTTGACCGGTAAGACCTATGGGTATTTTCGTAAGAAAATTAACCGAGTTTTTTTTATTTTTTATTTTTTTTTATTTTTTTTTTAAGAATTTCCCATTTGTTTCCCCGGGCCTCTATAAATGCTATCCACAGATTTTCATGCAAAAACATAGACATTACATTCCGGCCAGAATAAATGACCGGTCTAAACTTGGGGTATTATCGTACGAAATTTAACCTAGTTTTCTTTTTTTTTTTTTTTTTTTTAATATTTTTTCGTTTCTTTCTTGGACCTTTGAATATGCTATCTAAAAGTTTTAAGGCAAAAATCCCGTCTTTGCATTCTGACCAATATTCTTGACCGGTAAGACCTATGGGTATTTTCGTAAGAAAATTAACCGAGTTTTTTTTTTTTTTTTTTTTTTAAAGAATTTCCCATTTGTTTCCCGGGCCACTGTAAATGCTATCCACAAATTTTCATGCAAAAAAATAGACATTACATTCCGGTCAGAATCGTTGACCGGTCGAAACTTGGGGTATTATCGTACGAAATTTAACCTAGTTTTTTTTAAAAATATTTTTTTGTTTCTTTCTTGGACCTTTGAATATGCTATCTAAAAGTTTTAAGGCAAAAATCCCGTCTTTGAATTCTGACCAAAATTCTTGACCGGTAAGACCTATGGGTATTTTCGTAAGAAAATTAACCGAGTTTTTTTTATTTTTTATTTATTTTTATTTTTTTTTAAGAATTTCCCATTTGTTTCCCCGGGCCTCTATAATTGCTATCCACAAATTTTCATGCAAAAACATAGACATTACATTCCGGCCAGAATAAATGACCGGTCTAAACTTGGGGTATTATCGTACGAAATTTAACCTAGTTTTTTTTTTTTTTAAATACTTTTTCGTTTCATTCTTGGACCTTTGAATATCTAAAAGTTTTAAGGCAAAAATCCCGTCTTTGCATTCTGACCAAAATTCTTGACCGGCAAGACCTATGGGTATTTTCGTAAGAAAATTAAACGAGTTTTTTTTTTTTTTTAAAAGAATTTCCCATTTGTTTCCCGGGCCTCTATAAATGCTATCCACAAATTTTCATGCAAAAACATAGACATTACATTCCGGCCAGAATCAATGACCAGTCGAAACTTGGGGTATTATCGTACGAAATTTAGACTAGTTTTTTTTTTTTTTTTTTTTTTTTAAATATTTTTTCGTTTCTTTCTTGGACCTTTGAATATGCTATCTAAAAGTTTTAAGGCAAAAATCCCGTCTTTGAATTCTGACCAAAATTCTTGACCGGTAAGACCTATGGGTATTTTCGTAAGAAAATTAACCGAGTTTTTTTTATTTTTTATTTTATATTTTTATTTTTTTAAGAATTTCCCATTTGTTTCCCCGGGCCTCTATAAATGCTATCCACAAATTTTCATGCAAAAACATAGACATTACATTCCGGCCAGAATAAATGACCGGTCTAAACTTGGGGTATTATCGTACGAAATTTAACCTAGTTTTCTTTTTTTTTTTTTTTTTTTTTAATATTTTTTCGTTTCTTTCTTGGACCTTTGAATATGCTATCTAAAAGTTTTAAGGCAAAAATCCCGTCTTTGCATTCTGACCAATATTCTTGACCGGTAAGACCTATGGGTATTTTCGTAAGAAAATTAACCGAGTTTTTTTTTTTTTTTTTTTTTTAAAGAATTTCCCATTTGTTTCCCGGGCCACTGTAAATGCTATCCACAAATTTTCATGCAAAAAAATAGACATTACATTCCGGTCAGAATCGTTGACCGGTCGAAACTTGGGGTATTATCGTACGAAATTTAACCTAGTTTTTTTTAAAAATATTTTATTGTTTCTTTCTTGGACCTTTGAATATGCTATCTAAAAGTTTTAAGGCAAAAATCCCGTCTTTGAATTCTGACCAAAATTCTTGACCGGTAAGACCTATGGGTATTTTCGTAAGAAAATTAACCGAGTTTTTTTTATTTTTTATTTATTTTTATTTTTTTTTAAGAATTTCCCATTTGTTTCCCCGGGCCTCTATAATTGCTATCCACAAATTTTCATGCAAAAACATAGACATTACATTCCGGCCAGAATAAATGACCGGTCTAAACTTGGGGTATTATCGTACGAAATTTAACCTAGTTTTTTTTTTTTTTAAATACTTTTTCGTTTCATTCTTGGACCTTTGAATATCTAAAAGTTTTAAGGCAAAAATCCCGTCTTTGCATTCTGACCAAAATTCTTGACCGGCAAGACCTATGGGTATTTTCGTAAGAAAATTAAACGAGTTTTTTTTTTTTTTTAAAAGAATTTCCCATTTGTTTCCCGGGCCTCTATAAATGCTATCCACAAATTTTCATGCAAAAACATAGACATTACATTCCGGCCAGAATCAATGACCAGTCGAAACTTGGGGTATTATCGTACGAAATTTAACCTAGTTTTTTTTTTTTTTTTTTTTTTTTAAATATTTTTTCGTTTCTTTCTTGGACCTTTGAATATGCTATCTAAAAGTTTTAAGGCAAAAATCCCGTCTTTGAATTCTGACCAAAATTCTTGACCGGTAAGACCTATGGGTATTTTCGTAAGAAAATTAACCGAGTTTTTTTTATTTTTTATTTTATATTTTTATTTTTTTAAGAATTTCCCATTTGTTTCCCCGGGCCTCTATAAATGCTATCCACAAATTTTCATGCAAAAACATAGACATTACATTCCGGCCAGAATAAATGACCGGTCTAAACTTGGGGTATTATCGTACGAAATTTAACCTAGTTTTCTTTTTTTTTTTTTTTTTTTTAATATTTTTTCGTTTCTTTCTTGGACCTTTGAATATGCTATCTAAAAGTTTTAAGGCAAAAATCCCGTCTTTGCATTCTGACCAATATTCTTGACCGGTAAGACCTATGGGTATTTTCGTAAGAAAATTAACCGAGTTTTTTTTTTTTTTTTTTTTTTAAAGAATTTCCCATTTGTTTCCCGGGCCACTGTAAATGCTATCCACAAATTTTCATGCAAAAAAATAGACATTACATTCCGGTCAGAATCGTTGACCGGTCGAAACTTGGGGTATTATCGTACGAAATTTAACCTAGTTTTTTTTAAAAATATTTTTTTGTTTCTTTCTTGGACCTTTGAATATGCTATCTAAAAGTTTTAAGGCAAAAATCCCGTCTTTGAATTCTGACCAAAATTCTTGACCGGTAAGACCTATGGGTATTTTCGTAAGAAAATTAACCGAGTTTTTTTTATTTTTTATTTATTTTTATTTTTTTTTAAGAATTTCCCATTTGTTTCCCCGGGCCTCTATAATTGCTATCCACAAATTTTCATGCAAAAACATAGACATTACATTCCGGCCAGAATAAATGACCGGTCTAAACTTGGGGTATTATCGTACGAAATTTAACCTAGTTTTTTTTTTTTTTTAAATACTTTTTCGTTTCATTCTTGGACCTTTGAATATCTAAAAGTTTTAAGGCAAAAATCCCGTCTTTGCATTCTGACCAAAATTCTTGACCGGCAAGACCTATGGGTATTTTCGTAAGAAAATTAAACGAGTTTTTTTTTTTTTTTAAAAGAATTTCCCATTTGTTTCCCGGGCCTCTATAAATGCTATCCACAAATTTTCATGCAAAAACATAGACATTACATTCCGGCCAGAATCAATGACCAGTCGAAACTTGGGGTATTATCGTACGAAATTTAACCTAGTTTTTTTTTTTTTTTTTTTTTTTTAAATATTTTTTCGTTTCTTTCTTGGACCTTTGAATATGCTATCTAAAAGTTTTAAGGCAAAAATCCCGTCTTTGAATTCTGACCAAAATTCTTGACCGGTAAGACCTATGGGTATTTTCGTAAGAAAATTAACCGAGTTTTTTTTATTTTTTATTTTATATTTTTATTTTTTTAAGAATTTCCCATTTGTTTCCCCGGGCCTCTATAAATGCTATCCACAAATTTTCATGCAAAAACATAGACATTACATTCCGGCCAGAATAAATGACCGGTCTAAACTTGGGGTATTATCGTACGAAATTTAACCTAGTTTTCTTTTTTTTTTTTTTTTTTTTAATATTTTTTCGTTTCTTTCTTGGACCTTTGAATATGCTATCTAAAAGTTTTAAGGCAAAAATCCCGTCTTTGCATTCTGACCAATATTCTTGACCGGTAAGACCTATGGGTATTTTCGTAAGAAAATTAACCGA
>JALGQJ010000142.1:22500-49116 GCA_023055345.1 Quercus wislizeni
AGACCTATGGGTATTTTCGTAAGAAAATTAACCGAGTTTTTTTTTATTTTTTATTTTTTATTTTTTATTTTTATTTTTTTAAGAATTTCCCATTTGTTTCCCCGGGCCTCTATAAATGCTATCCACAAATTTTCATGCAAAAACATAGACATTACATTCCGGCCAGAATCAACGACCGGTCGAAACTTGGGGTATTATCGTACGAAATTTAACCTAGTTTTTTTTTTTTTAAATACTTTTTCGTTTCATTCTTGGACCTTTGAATATCTAAAAGTTTTAAGGCAAAAATCCCGTCTTTGCATTCTGACCAAAATTCTTGACCGGCAAGACCTATGGGTATTTTCGTAAGAAAATTAAACGAGTTTTTTTTTTTTTTTAAAAGAATTTCCCATTTGTTTCCCGGGCCTCTATAAATGCTATCCACAAATTTTCATGCAAAAACATAGACATTACATTCCGGCCAGAATCAATGACCGGTCGAAACTTGGGGTATTATCGTACGAAATTTAACCTAGTTTTTTTAAAAAATATTTTTTTGTTTCTTTCTTGGACCTTTGAATATGCTATCTAAAAGTTTTAAGGCAAAAATCCCGTCTTTGAATTCTGACCAAAATTCTTGACCGGTAAGACCTATGGGTATTTTCGTAAGAAAATTAACCGAGTTTTTTTTATTTTTTATTTTTTTTATTTTTTTTTTAAGAATTTCCCATTTGTTTCCCCGGGCCTCTATAAATGCTATCCACAAATTTTCATGCAAAAACATAGACATTACATTCCGGCCAGAATAAATGACCGGTCTAAACTTGGGGTATTATCGTACGAAATTTAACCTAGTTTTCTTTTTTTTTTTTTTTTTTTTTAATATTTTTTCGTTTCTTTCTTGGACCTTTGAATATGCTATCTAAAAGTTTTAAGGCAAAAATCCCGTCTTTGCATTCTGACCAATATTCTTGACCGGTAAGACCTATGGGTATTTTCGTAAGAAAATTAACCGAGTTTTTTTTTTTTTTTTTTTTTTTTAAAGAATTTCCCATTTGTTTCCCGGGCCACTGTAAATGCTATCCACAAATTTTCATGCAAAAAAATAGACATTACATTCCGGTCAGAATCGTTGACCGGTCGAAACTTGGGGTATTATCGTACGAAATTTAACCTAGTTTTTTTTAAAAATATTTTTTTGTTTCTTTCTTGGACCTTTGAATATGCTATCTAAAAGTTTTAAGGCAAAAATCCCGTCTTTGAATTCTGACCAAAATTCTTGACCGGTAAGACCTATGGGTATTTTCGTAAGAAAATTAACCGAGTTTTTTTTATTTTTTATTTATTTTTATTTTTTTTTAAGAATTTCCCATTTGTTTCCCCGGGCCTCTATAATTGCTATCCACAAATTTTCATGCAAAAACATAGACATTACATTCCGGCCAGAATAAATGACCGGTCTAAACTTGGGGTATTATCGTACGAAATTTAACCTAGTTTTTTTTTTTTTTAAATACTTTTTCGTTTCATTCTTGGACCTTTGAATATCTAAAAGTTTTAAGGCAAAAATCCCGTCTTTGCATTCTGACCAAAATTCTTGACCGGCAAGACCTATGGGTATTTTCGTAAGAAAATTAAACGAGTTTTTTTTTTTTTTTAAAAGAATTTCCCATTTGTTTCCCGGGCCTCTATAAATGCTATCCACAAATTTTCATGCAAAAACATAGACATTACATTCCGGCCAGAATCAATGACCAGTCGAAACTTGGGGTATTATCGTACGAAATTTAACCTAGTTTTTTTTTTTTTTTTTTTTTTTTAAATATTTTTTCGTTTCTTTCTTGGACCTTTGAATATGCTATCTAAAAGTTTTAAGGCAAAAATCCCGTCTTTGAATTCTGACCAAAATTCTTGACCGGTAAGACCTATGGGTATTTTCGTAAGAAAATTAACCGAGTTTTTTTTATTTTTTATTTTATATTTTTATTTTTTTAAGAATTTCCCATTTGTTTCCCCGGGCCTCTATAAATGCTATCCACAAATTTTCATGCAAAAACATAGACATTACATTCCGGCCAGAATAAATGACCGGTCTAAACTTGGGGTATTATCGTACGAAATTTAACCTAGTTTTTTTTTTTTTTTTTTAAAAAATATTTTTTCGTTTCTTTCTTGGACCTTCGAATATGCTATCTAAAAGTTTTAAGGCAAAAATCCCGTCTTTGAATTCTGACCAAAATTCTTGACCAGTAAGACCTATGGGTATTTTCGTAAGAAAATTAACCGAGTTTTTTTTTATTTTTTATTTTTTATTTTTATTTTTTTAAGAATTTCCCATTTGTTTCCCCGGGCCTCTATAAATGCTATCCACAAATTTTCATGCAAAAACATAGACATTACATTCCGGCCAGAATCAACGACCGGTCGAAACTTGGGGTATTATCGTACGAAATTTAACCTAGTTTTTTTTTTTTTAAATACTTTTTCGTTTCATTCTTGGACCTTTGAATATCTAAAAGTTTTAAGGCAAAAATCCCGTCTTTGCATTCTGACCAAAATTCTTGACCGGCAAGACCTATGGGTATTTTCGTAAGAAAATTAAACGAGTTTTTTTTTTTTTTTAAAAGAATTTCCCATTTGTTTCCCGGGCCTCTATAAATGCTATCCACAAATTTTCATGCAAAAACATAGACATTACATTCCGGCCAGAATCAATGACCGGTCGAAACTTGGGGTATTATCGTACGAAATTTAACCTAGTTTTTTTAAAAAATATTTTTTTGTTTCTTTCTTGGACCTTTGAATATGCTATCTAAAAGTTTTAAGGCAAAAATCCCGTCTTTGAATTCTGACCAAAATTCTTGACCGGTAAGACCTATGGGTATTTTCGTAAGAAAATTAACCGAGTTTTTTTTATTTTTTATTTTTTTTTATTTTTTTTTTAAGAATTTCCCATTTGTTTCCCCGGGCCTCTATAAATGCTATCCACAGATTTTCATGCAAAAACATAGACATTACATTCCGGCCAGAATAAATGACCGGTCTAAACTTGGGGTATTATCGTACGAAATTTAACCTAGTTTTCTTTTTTTTTTTTTTTTTTTTAATATTTTTTCGTTTCTTTCTTGGACCTTTGAATATGCTATCTAAAAGTTTTAAGGCAAAAATCCCGTCTTTGCATTCTGACCAATATTCTTGACCGGTAAGACCTATGGGTATTTTCGTAAGAAAATTAACCGAGTTTTTTTTTTTTTTTTTTTTTTAAAGAATTTCCCATTTGTTTCCCGGGCCACTGTAAATGCTATCCACAAATTTTCATGCAAAAAAATAGACATTACATTCCGGTCAGAATCGTTGACCGGTCGAAACTTGGGGTATTATCGTACGAAATTTAACCTAGTTTTTTTTAAAAATATTTTTTTGTTTCTTTCTTGGACCTTTGAATATGCTATCTAAAAGTTTTAAGGCAAAAATCCCGTCTTTGAATTCTGACCAAAATTCTTGACCGGTAAGACCTATGGGTATTTTCGTAAGAAAATTAACCGAGTTTTTTTTATTTTTTATTTATTTTTATTTTTTTTTAAGAATTTCCCATTTGTTTCCCCGGGCCTCTATAATTGCTATCCACAAATTTTCATGCAAAAACATAGACATTACATTCCGGCCAGAATAAATGACCGGTCTAAACTTGGGGTATTATCGTACAAAATTTAACCTAGTTTTTTTTTTTTTTAAATACTTTTTCGTTTCATTCTTGGACCTTTGAATATCTAAAAGTTTTAAGGCAAAAATCCCGTCTTTGCATTCTGACCAAAATTCTTGACCGGCAAGACCTATGGGTATTTTCGTAAGAAAATTAAACGAGTTTTTTTTTTTTTTTAAAAGAATTTCCCATTTGTTTCCCGGGCCTCTATAAATGCTATCCACAAATTTTCATGCAAAAACATAGACATTACATTCCGGCCAGAATCAATGACCGGTCGAAACTTGGGGTATTATCGTACGAAATTTAACCTAGTTTTTTTTAAAAATATTTTTTTGTTTCTTTCTTGGACCTTTGAATATGCTATCTAAAAGTTTTAAGGCAAAAATCCCGTCTTTGAATTCTGACCAAAATTCTTGACCGGTAAGACCTATGGATATTTTCGTAAGAAAATTAACCGAGTTTTTTTTATTTTTTAATTTTTTTTTAAGAATTTCCCATTTGTTTCCCCGGGCCTCTATAAATGCTATCCACAAATTTTCATGCAAAAACATAGACATTACATTCCGGCCAGAATAAATGACCGGTCTAAACTTGGGGTATTATCGTACGAAATTTAACCTAGTTTTTTTTTTTTTTTTTTTTTTTTAAAATATTTTTTCGTTTCTTTCTTGGACCTTTGAATATGCTATCTAAAAGTTTTAAGGCAAAAATCCCGTCTTTGAATTCTGACCAAAATTCTTGACCAGTAAGACCTATGGGTATTTTCGTAAGAAAATTAACCGAGTTTTTTTTTATTTTTTATTTTTTATTTTTATTTTTTTAAGAATTTCCCATTTGTTTCCCCGGGCCTCTATAAATGCTATCCACAAATTTTCATGCAAAAACATAGACATTACATTCCGGCCAGAATCAACGACCGGTCGAAACTTGGGGTATTATCGTACGAAATTTAACCTAGTTTTTTTTAAAAATATTTTTTTGTTTCTTTCTTGGACCTTTGAATATGCTATCTAAAAGTTTTAAGGCAAAAATCCCGTCTTTGAATTCTGACCAAAATTCTTGACCGGTAAGACCTATGGGTATTTTCGTAAGAAAATTAACCGAGTTTTTTTTATTTTTTATTTATTTTTATTTTTTTTAAAGAATTTCCCATTTGTTTCCCCGGGCCTCTATAATTGCTATCCACAAATTTTCATGCAAAAACATAGACATTACATTCCGGCCAGAATAAATGACCGGTCTAAACTTGGGGTATTATCGTACGAAATTTAACCTAGTTTTTTTTTTTTTTAAATACTTTTTCGTTTCATTCTTGGACCTTTGAATATCTAAAAGTTTTAAGGCAAAAATCCCGTCTTTGCATTCTGACCAAAATTCTTGACCGGTAAGACCTATGGGTATTTTCGTAAGAAAATTAACCGAGTTTTTTTTATTTTTTATTTATTTTTATTTTTTTTAAAGAATTTCCCATTTGTTTCCCCGGGCCTCTATAATTGCTATCCACAAATTTTCATGCAAAAACATAGACATTACATTCCGGCCAGAATAAATGACCGGTCTAAACTTGGGGTATTATCGTACGAAATTTAACCTAGTTTTTTTTTTTTTTAAATACTTTTTCGTTTCATTCTTGGACCTTTGAATATCTAAAAGTTTTAAGGCAAAAATCCCGTCTTTGCATTCTGACCAAAATTCTTGACCGGCAAGACCTATGGGTATTTTCGTAAGAAAATTAAACGAGTTTTTTTTTTTTTTAAAAGAATTTCCCATTTGTTTCCCGGGCCTCTATAAATGCTATCCACAAATTTTCATGCAAAAACATAGACATTACATTCCGGCCAGAATCAATGACCAGTCGAAACTTGGGGTATTATCGTACGAAATTTAACCTAGTTTTTTTTTTTTTTTTTTTTTTTTAAATATTTTTTCGTTTCTTTCTTGGACCTTTGAATATGCTATCTAAAAGTTTTAAGGCAAAAATCCCGTCTTTGAATTCTGACCAAAATTCTTGACCGGTAAGACCTATGGGTATTTTCGTAAGAAAATTAACCGAGTTTTTTTTATTTTTTATTTTATATTTTTATTTTTTTAAGAATTTCCCATTTGTTTCCCCGGGCCTCTATAAATGCTATCCACAAATTTTCATGCAAAAACATAGACATTACATTCCGGCCAGAATAAATGACCGGTCTAAACTTGGGGTATTATCGTACGAAATTTAACCTAGTTTTTTTTTTTTTTTTTTTAAAAATATTTTTTCGTTTCTTTCTTGGACCTTCGAATATGCTATCTAAAAGTTTTAAGGCAAAAATCCCGTCTTTGAATTCTGACCAAAATTCTTGACCAGTAAGACCTATGGGTATTTTCGTAAGAAAATTAACCGAGTTTTTTTTTATTTTTTATTTTTTATTTTTATTTTTTTAAGAATTTCCCATTTGTTTCCCCGGGCCTCTATAAATGCTATCCACAAATTTTCATGCAAAAACATAGACATTACATTCCGGCCAGAATCAACGACCGGTCGAAACTTGGGGTATTATCGTACGAAATTTAACCTAGTTTTTTTTTTTTTAAATACTTTTTCGTTTCATTCTTGGACCTTTGAATATCTAAAAGTTTTAAGGCAAAAATCCCGTCTTTGCATTCTGACCAAAATTCTTGACCGGCAAGACCTATGGGTATTTTCGTAAGAAAATTAAACGAGTTTTTTTTTTTTTTTAAAAGAATTTCCCATTTGTTTCCCGGGCCTCTATAAATGCTATCCACAAATTTTCATGCAAAAACATAGACATTACATTCCGGCCAGAATCAATGACCGGTCGAAACTTGGGGTATTATCGTACGAAATTTAACCTAGTTTTTTTAAAAAATATTTTTTTGTTTCTTTCTTGGACCTTTGAATATGCTATCTAAAAGTTTTAAGGCAAAAATCCCGTCTTTGAATTCTGACCAAAATTCTTGACCGGTAAGACCTATGGGTATTTTCGTAAGAAAATTAACCGAGTTTTTTTTATTTTTTATTTTTTTTATTTTTTTTTTAAGAATTTCCCATTTGTTTCCCCGGGCCTCTATAAATGCTATCCACAAATTTTCATGCAAAAACATAGACATTACATTCCGGCCAGAATAAATGACCGGTCTAAACTTGGGGTATTATCGTACGAAATTTAACCTAGTTTTCTTTTTTTTTTTTTTTTTTTTTAATATTTTTTCGTTTCTTTCTTGGACCTTTGAATATGCTATCTAAAAGTTTTAAGGCAAAAATCCCGTCTTTGAATTCTGACCAAAATTCTTGACCGGTAAGACCTATGGGTATTTTCGTAAGAAAATTAACCGAGTTTTTTTTATTTTTTATTTATTTTTATTTTTTTTTAAGAATTTCCCATTTGTTTCCCCGGGCCTCTATAATTGCTATCCACAAATTTTCATGCAAAAACATAGACATTACATTCCGGCCAGAATAAATGACCGGTCTAAACTTGGGGTATTATCGTACAAAATTTAACCTAGTTTTTTTTTTTTTTAAATACTTTTTCGTTTCATTCTTGGACCTTTGAATATCTAAAAGTTTTAAGGCAAAAATCCCGTCTTTGCATTCTGACCAAAATTCTTGACCGGTAAGACCTATGGGTATTTTCGTAAGAAAATTAACCGAGTTTTTTTTATTTTTTATTTTATATTTTTATTTTTTTAAGAATTTCCCATTTGTTTCCCCGGGCCTCTATAAATGCTATCCACAAATTTTCATGCAAAAACATAGACATTACATTCCGGCCAGAATAAATGACCGGTCTAAACTTGGGGTATTATCGTACGAAATTTAACCTAGTTTTTTTTTTTTTTTTTTTAAAAATATTTTTTCGTTTCTTTCTTGGACCTTCGAATATGCTATCTAAAAGTTTTAAGGCAAAAATCCCGTCTTTGAATTCTGACCAAAATTCTTGACCAGTAAGACCTATGGGTATTTTCGTAAGAAAATTAACCGAGTTTTTTTTTATTTTTTATTTTTTATTTTTATTTTTTTAAGAATTTCCCATTTGTTTCCCCGGGCCTCTATAAATGCTATCCACAAATTTTCATGCAAAAACATAGACATTACATTCCGGCCAGAATCAACGACCGGTCGAAACTTGGGGTATTATCGTACGAAATTTAACCTAGTTTTTTTTTTTTTAAATACTTTTTCGTTTCATTCTTGGACCTTTGAATATCTAAAAGTTTTAAGGCAAAAATCCCGTCTTTGCATTCTGACCAAAATTCTTGACCGGCAAGACCTATGGGTATTTTCGTAAGAAAATTAAACGAGTTTTTTTTTTTTTTTAAAAGAATTTCCCATTTGTTTCCCGGGCCTCTATAAATGCTATCCACAAATTTTCATGCAAAAACATAGACATTACATTCCGGCCAGAATCAATGACCGGTCGAAACTTGGGGTATTATCGTACGAAATTTAACCTAGTTTTTTTAAAAAATATTTTTTTGTTTCTTTCTTGGACCTTTGAATATGCTATCTAAAAGTTTTAAGGCAAAAATCCCGTCTTTGAATTCTGACCAAAATTCTTGACCGGTAAGACCTATGGGTATTTTCGTAAGAAAATTAACCGAGTTTTTTTTATTTTTTATTTTTTTTATTTTTTTTTTAAGAATTTCCCATTTGTTTCCCCGGGCCTCTATAAATGCTATCCACAAATTTTCATGCAAAAACATAGACATTACATTCCGGCCAGAATAAATGACCGGTCTAAACTTGGGGTATTATCGTACGAAATTTAACCTAGTTTTCTTTTTTTTTTTTTTTTTTTTTAATATTTTTTCGTTTCTTTCTTGGACCTTTGAATATGCTATCTAAAAGTTTTAAGGCAAAAATCCCGTCTTTGAATTCTGACCAAAATTCTTGACCGGTAAGACCTATGGGTATTTTCGTAAGAAAATTAACCGAGTTTTTTTTATTTTTTATTTATTTTTATTTTTTTTTAAGAATTTCCCATTTGTTTCCCCGGGCCTCTATAATTGCTATCCACAAATTTTCATGCAAAAACATAGACATTACATTCCGGCCAGAATAAATGACCGGTCTAAACTTGGGGTATTATCGTACAAAATTTAACCTAGTTTTTTTTTTTTTTAAATACTTTTTCGTTTCATTCTTGGACCTTTGAATATCTAAAAGTTTTAAGGCAAAAATCCCGTCTTTGCATTCTGACCAAAATTCTTGACCGGTAAGACCTATGGGTATTTTCGTAAGAAAATTAACCGAGTTTTTTTTATTTTTTATTTATTTTTATTTTTTTTTAAGAATTTCCCATTTGTTTCCCCGGGCCTCTATAATTGCTATCCACAAATTTTCATGCAAAAACATAGACATTACATTCCGGCCAGAATAAATGACCGGTCTAAACTTGGGGTATTATCGTACAAAATTTAACCTAGTTTTTTTTTTTTTTAAATACTTTTTCGTTTCATTCTTGGACCTTTGAATATCTAAAAGTTTTAAGGCAAAAATCCCGTCTTTGCATTCTGACCAAAATTCTTGACCGGCAAGACCTATGGGTATTTTCGTAAGAAAATTAAACGAGTTTTTTTTTTTTTTTAAAAGAATTTCCCATTTGTTTCCCGGGCCTCTATAAATGCTATCCACAAATTTTCATGCAAAAACATAGACATTACATTCCGGCCAGAATCAATGACCGGTCGAAACTTGGGGTATTATCGTACGAAATTTAACCTAGTTTTTTTTAAAAATATTTTTTTGTTTCTTTCTTGGACCTTTGAATATGCTATCTAAAAGTTTTAAGGCAAAAATCCCGTCTTTGAATTCTGACCAAAATTCTTGACCGGTAAGACCTATGGATATTTTCGTAAGAAAATTAACCGAGTTTTTTTTATTTTTTATTTTTTTTTTAAGAATTTCCCATTTGTTTCCCCGGGCCTCTATAAATGCTATCCACAAATTTTCATGCAAAAACATAGACATTACATTCCGGCCAGAATAAATGACCGGTCTAAACTTGGGGTATTATCGTACGAAATTTAACCTAGTTTTTTTAAAAATATTTTTTTGTTTCTTTCTTGGACCTTTGAATATGCTATCTAAAAGTTTTAAGGCAAAAATCCCGTCTTTGAATTCTGACCAAAATTCTTGACCGGTAAGACCTATGGGTATTTTCGTAAGAAAATTAACCGAGTTTTTTTTATTTTTTATTTATTTTTATTTTTTTTTTAAGAATTTCCCATTTGTTTCCCCGGGCCTCTATAAATGCTATCCACAAATTTTCATGCAAAAACATAGACATTACATTCCGGCCAGAATAAATGACCGGTCTAAACTTGGGGTATTATCGTACGAAATTTAACCTAGTTTTTTTTTTTTTTAAATACTTTTTCGTTTCATTCTTGGACCTTTGAATATCTAAAAGTTTTAAGGCAAAAATCCCGTCTTTGCATTCTGACCAAAATTCTTGACCGGCAAGACCTATGGGTATTTTCGTAAGAAAATTAAACAAGTTTTTTTTTTTTTTTAAAAGAATTTCCCATTTGTTTCCCGGGCCTCTATAAATGCTATCCACAAATTTTCATGCAAAAACATAGACATTACATTCTGGCCAGAATCAATGACCGGTCGAAACTTGGGGTATTATCGTACGAAATTTAACCTAGTTTTTTTTAAAAATATTTTTTTGTTTCTTTCTTGGACCTTTGAATATGCTATCTAAAAGTTTTAAGGCAAAAATCCCGTCTTTGAATTCTGACCAAAATTCTTGACCGGTAAGACCTATGGGTATTTTCGTAAGAAAATTAACCGAGTTTTTTTTATTTTTTATTTATTTTTATTTTTTTTTAAGAATTTCCCATTTGTTTCCCCGGGCCTCTATAAATGCTATCCACAAATTTTCATGCAAAAACATAGACATTACATTCCGGCCAGAATAAATGACCGGTCTAAACTTGGGGTATTATCGTACGAAATTTAACCTAGTTTTTTTTTTTTTAAATACTTTTTCGTTTCATTCTTGGACCTTTGAATATCTAAAAGTTTTAAGGCAAAAATCCCGTCTTTGCATTCTGACCAAAATTCTTGACCGGTAAGACCTATGGGTATTTTCGTAAGAAAATTAACCGAGTTTTTTTTATTTTTTATTTATTTTTATTTTTTTTTAAGAATTTCCCATTTGTTTCCCCGGGCCTCTATAATTGCTATCCACAAATTTTCATGCAAAAACATAGACATTACATTCCGGCCAGAATAAATGACCGGTCTAAACTTGGGGTATTATCGTACAAAATTTAACCTAGTTTTTTTTTTTTTTAAATACTTTTTCGTTTCATTCTTGGACCTTTGAATATCTAAAAGTTTTAAGGCAAAAATCCCGTCTTTGCATTCTGACCAAAATTCTTGACCGGCAAGACCTATGGGTATTTTCGTAAGAAAATTAAACGAGTTTTTTTTTTTTTTTAAAAGAATTTCCCATTTGTTTCCCGGGCCTCTATAAATGCTATCCACAAATTTTCATGCAAAAACATAGACATTACATTCCGGCCAGAATCAATGACCGGTCGAAACTTGGGGTATTATCGTACGAAATTTAACCTAGTTTTTTTTAAAAATATTTTTTTGTTTCTTTCTTGGACCTTTGAATATGCTATCTAAAAGTTTTAAGGCAAAAATCCCGTCTTTGAATTCTGACCAAAATTCTTGACCGGTAAGACCTATGGGTATTTTCGTAAGAAAATTAACCGAGTTTTTTTTATTTTTTATTTATTTTTATTTTTTTTTTAAGAATTTCCCATTTGTTTCCCCGGGCCTCTATAAATGCTATCCACAAATTTTCATGCAAAAACATAGACATTACATTCCGGCCAGAATAAATGACCGGTCTAAACTTGGGGTATTATCGTACGAAATTTAACCTAGTTTTTTTTTTTTTTAAATACTTTTTCGTTTCATTCTTGGACCTTTGAATATCTAAAAGTTTTAAGGCAAAAATCCCGTCTTTGCATTCTGACCAAAATTCTTGACCGGCAAGACCTATGGGTATTTTCGTAAGAAAATTAAACAAGTTTTTTTTTTTTTTTAAAAGAATTTCCCATTTGTTTCCCGGGCCTCTATAAATGCTATCCACAAATTTTCATGCAAAAACATAGACATTACATTCTGGCCAGAATCAATGACCGGTCGAAACTTGGGGTATTATCGTACGAAATTTAACCTAGTTTTTTTTAAAAATATTTTTTTGTTTCTTTCTTGGACCTTTGAATATGCTATCTAAAAGTTTTAAGGCAAAAATCCCGTCTTTGAATTCTGACCAAAATTCTTGACCGGTAAGACCTATGGGTATTTTCGTAAGAAAATTAACCGAGTTTTTTTTATTTTTTATTTATTTTTATTTTTTTTTTAAGAATTTCCCATTTGTTTCCCCGGGCCTCTATAAATGCTATCCACAAATTTTCATGCAAAAACATAGACATTACATTCCGGCCAGAATAAATGACCGGTCTAAACTTGGGGTATTATCGTACGAAATTTAACCTAGTTTTTTTTTTTTTTAAATACTTTTTCGTTTCATTCTTGGACCTTTGAATATCTAAAAGTTTTAAGGCAAAAATCCCGTCTTTGCATTCTGACCAAAATTCTTGACCGGTAAGACCTATGGGTATTTTCGTAAGAAAATTAACCGAGTTTTTTTTATTTTTTATTTATTTTTATTTTTTTTTAAGAATTTCCCATTTGTTTCCCCGGGCCTCTATAATTGCTATCCACAAATTTTCATGCAAAAACATAGACATTACATTCCGGCCAGAATAAATGACCGGTCTAAACTTGGGGTATTATCGTACAAAATTTAACCTAGTTTTTTTTTTTTTTAAATACTTTTTCGTTTCATTCTTGGACCTTTGAATATCTAAAAGTTTTAAGGCAAAAATCCCGTCTTTGCATTCTGACCAAAATTCTTGACCGGCAAGACCTATGGGTATTTTCGTAAGAAAATTAAACGAGTTTTTTTTTTTTTTTAAAAGAATTTCCCATTTGTTTCCCGGGCCTCTATAAATGCTATCCACAAATTTTCATGCAAAAACATAGACATTACATTCCGGCCAGAATCAATGACCGGTCGAAACTTGGGGTATTATCGTACGAAATTTAACCTAGTTTTTTTTAAAAATATTTTTTTGTTTCTTTCTTGGACCTTTGAATATGCTATCTAAAAGTTTTAAGGCAAAAATCCCGTCTTTGAATTCTGACCAAAATTCTTGACCGGTAAGACCTATGGGTATTTTCGTAAGAAAATTAACCGAGTTTTTTTTATTTTTTATTTATTTTTATTTTTTTTTTAAGAATTTCCCATTTGTTTCCCCGGGCCTCTATAAATGCTATCCACAAATTTTCATGCAAAAACATAGACATTACATTCCGGCCAGAATAAATGACCGGTCTAAACTTGGGGTATTATCGTACGAAATTTAACCTAGTTTTTTTTTTTTTTAAATACTTTTTCGTTTCATTCTTGGACCTTTGAATATCTAAAAGTTTTAAGGCAAAAATCCCGTCTTTGCATTCTGATTAAAATTCTTGACCGGCAAGACCTATGGGTATTTTCGTAAGAAAATTAAACAAGTTTTTTTTTTTTTTTAAAAGAATTTCCCATTTGTTTCCCGGGCCTCTATAAATGCTATCCACAAATTTTCATGCAAAAACATAGACATTACATTCTGGCCAGAATCAATGACCGGTCGAAACTTGGGGTATTATCGTACGAAATTTAACCTAGTTTTTTTTAAAAATATTTTTTTGTTTCTTTCTTGGACCTTTGAATATGCTATCTAAAAGTTTTAAGGCAAAAATCCCGTCTTTGAATTCTGACCAAAATTCTTGACCGGTAAGACCTATGGGTATTTTCGTAAGAAAATTAACCGAGTTTTTTTTATTTTTTATTTATTTTTATTTTTTTTTTAAGAATTTCCCATTTGTTTCCCCGGGCCTCTATAAATGCTATCCACAAATTTTCATGCAAAAACATAGACATTACATTCCGGCCAGAATAAATGACCGGTCTAAACTTGGGGTATTATCGTACGAAATTTAACCTAGTTTTTTTTTTTTTTAAATACTTTTTCGTTTCATTCTTGGACCTTTGAATATCTAAAAGTTTTAAGGCAAAAATCCCGTCTTTGCATTCTGACCAAAATTCTTGACCGGTAAGACCTATGGGTATTTTCGTAAGAAAATTAACCGAGTTTTTTTTATTTTTTATTTATTTTTATTTTTTTTTAAGAATTTCCCATTTGTTTCCCCGGGCCTCTATAATTGCTATCCACAAATTTTCATGCAAAAACATAGACATTACATTCCGGCCAGAATAAATGACCGGTCTAAACTTGGGGTATTATCGTACAAAATTTAACCTAGTTTTTTTTTTTTTTAAATACTTTTTCGTTTCATTCTTGGACCTTTGAATATCTAAAAGTTTTAAGGCAAAAATCCCGTCTTTGCATTCTGACCAAAATTCTTGACCGGCAAGACCTATGGGTATTTTCGTAAGAAAATTAAACGAGTTTTTTTTTTTTTTTAAAAGAATTTCCCATTTGTTTCCCGGGCCTCTATAAATGCTATCCACAAATTTTCATGCAAAAACATAGACATTACATTCCGGCCAGAATCAATGACCGGTCGAAACTTGGGGTATTATCGTACGAAATTTAACCTAGTTTTTTTTAAAAATATTTTTTTGTTTCTTTCTTGGACCTTTGAATATGCTATCTAAAAGTTTTAAGGCAAAAATCCCGTCTTTGAATTCTGACCAAAATTCTTGACCGGTAAGACCTATGGATATTTTCGTAAGAAAATTAACCGAGTTTTTTTTATTTTTTATTTTTTTTTTAAGAATTTCCCATTTGTTTCCCCGGGCCTCTATAAATGCTATCCACAAATTTTCATGCAAAAACATAGACATTACATTCCGGCCAGAATAAATGACCGGTCTAAACTTGGGGTATTATCGTACGAAATTTAACCTAGTTTTCTTTTTTTTTTTTTTTTTTTAAAATATTTTTTCGTTTCTTTCTTGGACCTTTGAATATGCTATCTAAAAGTTTTAAGGCAAAAATCCCGTCTTTGAATTCTGACCAAAATTCTTGACCAGTAAGACCTATGGGTATTTTCGTAAGAAAATTAACCGAGTTTTTTTTTATTTTTTATTTTTTATTTTTATTTTTTTAAGAATTTCCCATTTGTTTCCCCGGGCCTCTATAAATGCTATCCACAAATTTTCATGCAAAAACATAGACATTACATTCCGGCCAGAATCAACGACCGGTCGAAACTTGGGGTATTATCGTACGAAATTTAACCTAGTTTTTTTTAAAAATATTTTTTTGTTTCTTTCTTGGACCTTTGAATATGCTATCTAAAAGTTTTAAGGCAAAAATCCCGTCTTTGAATTCTGACCAAAATTCTTGACCGGTAAGACCTATGGGTATTTTCGTAAGAAAATTAACCGAGTTTTTTTTATTTTTTATTTATTTTTATTTTTTTTAAAGAATTTCCCATTTGTTTCCCCGGGCCTCTATAATTGCTATCCACAAATTTTCATGCAAAAACATAGACATTACATTCCGGCCAGAATAAATGACCGGTCTAAACTTGGGGTATTATCGTACGAAATTTAACCTAGTTTTTTTTTTTTTTAAATACTTTTTCGTTTCATTCTTGGACCTTTGAATATCTAAAAGTTTTAAGGCAAAAATCCCGTCTTTGCATTCTGACCAAAATTCTTGACCGGCAAGACCTATGGGTATTTTCGTAAGAAAATTAAACAAGTTTTTTTTTTTTTTTAAAAGAATTTCCCATTTGTTTCCCGGGCCTCTATAAATGCTATCCACAAATTTTCATGCAAAAACATAGACATTACATTCTGGCCAGAATCAATGACCGGTCGAAACTTGGGGTATTATCGTACGAAATTTAACCTAGTTTTTTTTAAAAATATTTTTTTGTTTCTTTCTTGGACCTTTGAATATGCTATCTAAAAGTTTTAAGGCAAAAATCCCGTCTTTGAATTCTGACCAAAATTCTTGACCGGTAAGACCTATGGGTATTTTCGTAAGAAAATTAACCGAGTTTTTTTTATTTTTTATTTATTTTTATTTTTTTTTTAAGAATTTCCCATTTGTTTCCCCGGGCCTCTATAAATGCTATCCACAAATTTTCATGCAAAAACATAGACATTACATTCCGGCCAGAATAAATGACCGGTCTAAACTTGGGGTATTATCGTACGAAATTTAACCTAGTTTTTTTTTTTTTTAAATACTTTTTCGTTTCATTCTTGGACCTTTGAATATCTAAAAGTTTTAAGGCAAAAATCCCGTCTTTGCATTCTGACCAAAATTCTTGACCGGCAAGACCTATGGGTATTTTCGTAAGAAAATTAAACAAGTTTTTTTTTTTTTTTAAAAGAATTTCCCATTTGTTTCCCGGGCCTCTATAAATGCTATCCACAAATTTTCATGCAAAAACATAGACATTACATTCTGGCCAGAATCAATGACCGGTCGAAACTTGGGGTATTATCGTACGAAATTTAACCTAGTTTTTTTTAAAAATATTTTTTTGTTTCTTTCTTGGACCTTTGAATATGCTATCTAAAAGTTTTAAGGCAAAAATCCCGTCTTTGAATTCTGACCAAAATTCTTGACCGGTAAGACCTATGGGTATTTTCGTAAGAAAATTAACCGAGTTTTTTTTATTTTTTATTTATTTTTATTTTTTTTTTAAGAATTTCCCATTTGTTTCCCCGGGCCTCTATAAATGCTATCCACAAATTTTCATGCAAAAACATAGACATTACATTCCGGCCAGAATAAATGACCGGTCTAAACTTGGGGTATTATCGTACGAAATTTAACCTAGTTTTTTTTTTTTTTAAATACTTTTTCGTTTCATTCTTGGACCTTTGAATATCTAAAAGTTTTAAGGCAAAAATCCCGTCTTTGCATTCTGACCAAAATTCTTGACCGGTAAGACCTATGGGTATTTTCGTAAGAAAATTAACCGAGTTTTTTTTATTTTTTATTTATTTTTATTTTTTTTTAAGAATTTCCCATTTGTTTCCCCGGGCCTCTATAATTGCTATCCACAAATTTTCATGCAAAAACATAGACATTACATTCCGGCCAGAATAAATGACCGGTCTAAACTTGGGGTATTATCGTACAAAATTTAACCTAGTTTTTTTTTTTTTTAAATACTTTTTCGTTTCATTCTTGGACCTTTGAATATCTAAAAGTTTTAAGGCAAAAATCCCGTCTTTGCATTCTGACCAAAATTCTTGACCGGCAAGACCTATGGGTATTTTCGTAAGAAAATTAAACGAGTTTTTTTTTTTTTTTAAAAGAATTTCCCATTTGTTTCCCGGGCCTCTATAAATGCTATCCACAAATTTTCATGCAAAAACATAGACATTACATTCCGGCCAGAATCAATGACCGGTCGAAACTTGGGGTATTATCGTACGAAATTTAACCTAGTTTTTTTTAAAAATATTTTTTTGTTTCTTTCTTGGACCTTTGAATATGCTATCTAAAAGTTTTAAGGCAAAAATCCCGTCTTTGAATTCTGACCAAAATTCTTGACCGGTAAGACCTATGGGTATTTTCGTAAGAAAATTAACCGAGTTTTTTTTATTTTTTATTTATTTTTATTTTTTTTTTAAGAATTTCCCATTTGTTTCCCCGGGCCTCTATAAATGCTATCCACAAATTTTCATGCAAAAACATAGACATTACATTCCGGCCAGAATAAATGACCGGTCTAAACTTGGGGTATTATCGTACGAAATTTAACCTAGTTTTTTTTTTTTTTAAATACTTTTTCGTTTCATTCTTGGACCTTTGAATATCTAAAAGTTTTAAGGCAAAAATCCCGTCTTTGCATTCTGACCAAAATTCTTGACCGGCAAGACCTATGGGTATTTTCGTAAGAAAATTAAACAAGTTTTTTTTTTTTTTAAAAGAATTTCCCATTTGTTTCCCGGGCCTCTATAAATGCTATCCACAAATTTTCATGCAAAAACATAGACATTACATTCTGGCCAGAATCAATGACCGGTCGAAACTTGGGGTATTATCGTACGAAATTTAACCTAGTTTTTTTTAAAAATATTTTTTTGTTTCTTTCTTGGACCTTTGAATATGCTATCTAAAAGTTTTAAGGCAAAAATCCCGTCTTTGAATTCTGACCAAAATTCTTGACCGGTAAGACCTATGGGTATTTTCGTAAGAAAATTAACCGAGTTTTTTTTATTTTTTATTTATTTTTATTTTTTTTTTAAGAATTTCCCATTTGTTTCCCCGGGCCTCTATAAATGCTATCCACAAATTTTCATGCAAAAACATAGACATTACATTCCGGCCAGAATAAATGACCGGTCTAAACTTGGGGTATTATCGTACGAAATTTAACCTAGTTTTTTTTTTTTTTAAATACTTTTTCGTTTCATTCTTGGACCTTTGAATATCTAAAAGTTTTAAGGCAAAAATCCCGTCTTTGCATTCTGACCAAAATTCTTGACCGGTAAGACCTATGGGTATTTTCGTAAGAAAATTAACCGAGTTTTTTTTATTTTTTATTTATTTTTATTTTTTTTTAAGAATTTCCCATTTGTTTCCCCGGGCCTCTATAATTGCTATCCACAAATTTTCATGCAAAAACATAGACATTACATTCCGGCCAGAATAAATGACCGGTCTAAACTTGGGGTATTATCGTACAAAATTTAACCTAGTTTTTTTTTTTTTTAAATACTTTTTCGTTTCATTCTTGGACCTTTGAATATCTAAAAGTTTTAAGGCAAAAATCCCGTCTTTGCATTCTGACCAAAATTCTTGACCGGCAAGACCTATGGGTATTTTCGTAAGAAAATTAAACGAGTTTTTTTTTTTTTTTAAAAGAATTTCCCATTTGTTTCCCGGGCCTCTATAAATGCTATCCACAAATTTTCATGCAAAAACATAGACATTACATTCCGGCCAGAATCAATGACCGGTCGAAACTTGGGGTATTATCGTACGAAATTTAACCTAGTTTTTTTTAAAAATATTTTTTTGTTTCTTTCTTGGACCTTTGAATATGCTATCTAAAAGTTTTAAGGCAAAAATCCCGTCTTTGAATTCTGACCAAAATTCTTGACCGGTAAGACCTATGGGTATTTTCGTAAGAAAATTAACCGAGTTTTTTTTATTTTTTATTTATTTTTATTTTTTTTTTAAGAATTTCCCATTTGTTTCCCCGGGCCTCTATAAATGCTATCCACAAATTTTCATGCAAAAACATAGACATTACATTCCGGCCAGAATAAATGACCGGTCTAAACTTGGGGTATTATCGTACGAAATTTAACCTAGTTTTTTTTTTTTTTAAATACTTTTTCGTTTCATTCTTGGACCTTTGAATATCTAAAAGTTTTAAGGCAAAAATCCCGTCTTTGCATTCTGACCAAAATTCTTGACCGGCAAGACCTATGGGTATTTTCGTAAGAAAATTAAACAAGTTTTTTTTTTTTTTTAAAAGAATTTCCCATTTGTTTCCCGGGCCTCTATAAATGCTATCCACAAATTTTCATGCAAAAACATAGACATTACATTCTGGCCAGAATCAATGACCGGTCGAAACTTGGGGTATTATCGTACGAAATTTAACCTAGTTTTTTTTAAAAATATTTTTTTGTTTCTTTCTTGGACCTTTGAATATGCTATCTAAAAGTTTTAAGGCAAAAATCCCGTCTTTGAATTCTGACCAAAATTCTTGACCGGTAAGACCTATGGGTATTTTCGTAAGAAAATTAACCGAGTTTTTTTTATTTTTTATTTATTTTTATTTTTTTTTTAAGAATTTCCCATTTGTTTCCCCGGGCCTCTATAAATGCTATCCACAAATTTTCATGCAAAAACATAGACATTACATTCCGGCCAGAATAAATGACCGGTCTAAACTTGGGGTATTATCGTACGAAATTTAACCTAGTTTTTTTTTTTTTTAAATACTTTTTCGTTTCATTCTTGGACCTTTGAATATCTAAAAGTTTTAAGGCAAAAATCCCGTCTTTGCATTCTGACCAAAATTCTTGACCGGTAAGACCTATGGGTATTTTCGTAAGAAAATTAACCGAGTTTTTTTTATTTTTTATTTATTTTTATTTTTTTTTAAGAATTTCCCATTTGTTTCCCCGGGCCTCTATAATTGCTATCCACAAATTTTCATGCAAAAACATAGACATTACATTCCGGCCAGAATAAATGACCGGTCTAAACTTGGGGTATTATCGTACAAAATTTAACCTAGTTTTTTTTTTTTTTAAATACTTTTTCGTTTCATTCTTGGACCTTTGAATATCTAAAAGTTTTAAGGCAAAAATCCCGTCTTTGCATTCTGACCAAAATTCTTGACCGGCAAGACCTATGGGTATTTTCGTAAGAAAATTAAACGAGTTTTTTTTTTTTTTTAAAAGAATTTCCCATTTGTTTCCCGGGCCTCTATAAATGCTATCCACAAATTTTCATGCAAAAACATAGACATTACATTCCGGCCAGAATCAATGACCGGTCGAAACTTGGGGTATTATCGTACGAAATTTAACCTAGTTTTTTTTAAAAATATTTTTTTGTTTCTTTCTTGGACCTTTGAATATGCTATCTAAAAGTTTTAAGGCAAAAATCCCGTCTTTGAATTCTGACCAAAATTCTTGACCGGTAAGACCTATGGATATTTTCGTAAGAAAATTAACCGAGTTTTTTTTATTTTTTATTTTTTTTTTAAGAATTTCCCATTTGTTTCCCCGGGCCTCTATAAATGCTATCCACAAATTTTCATGCAAAAACATAGACATTACATTCCGGCCAGAATAAATGACCGGTCTAAACTTGGGGTATTATCGTACGAAATTTAACCTAGTTTTCTTTTTTTTTTTTTTTTTTTAAAATATTTTTTCGTTTCTTTCTTGGACCTTTGAATATGCTATCTAAAAGTTTTAAGGCAAAAATCCCGTCTTTGAATTCTGACCAAAATTCTTGACCAGTAAGACCTATGGGTATTTTCGTAAGAAAATTAACCGAGTTTTTTTTTATTTTTTATTTTTTATTTTTATTTTTTTAAGAATTTCCCATTTGTTTCCCCGAGCCTCTATAAATGCTATCCACAAATTTTCATGCAAAAACATAGACATTACATTCCGGCCAGAATCAACGACCGGTCGAAACTTGGGGTATTATCGTACGAAATTTAACCTAGTTTTTTTTAAAAATATTTTTTTGTTTCTTTCTTGGACCTTTGAATATGCTATCTAAAAGTTTTAAGGCAAAAATCCCGTCTTTGAATTCTGACCAAAATTCTTGACCGGTAAGACCTATGGGTATTTTCGTAAGAAAATTAACCGAGTTTTTTTTATTTTTTATTTATTTTTATTTTTTTTAAAGAATTTCCCATTTGTTTCCCCGGGCCTCTATAATTGCTATCCACAAATTTTCATGCAAAAACATAGACATTACATTCCGGCCAGAATAAATGACCGGTCTAAACTTGGGGTATTATCGTACGAAATTTAACCTAGTTTTTTTTTTTTTTAAATACTTTTTCGTTTCATTCTTGGACCTTTGAATATCTAAAAGTTTTAAGGCAAAAATCCCGTCTTTGCATTCTGACCAAAATTCTTGACCGGCAAGACCTATGGGTATTTTCGTAAGAAAATTAAACAAGTTTTTTTTTTTTTTTAAAAGAATTTCCCATTTGTTTCCCGGGCCTCTATAAATGCTATCCTTAAATTTTCATGCAAAAACATAGACATTACATTCTGGCCAGAATCAATGACCGGTCGAAACTTGGGGTATTATCGTACGAAATTTAACCTAGTTTTTTTTAAAAATATTTTTTTGTTTCTTTCTTGGACCTTTGAATATGCTATCTAAAAGTTTTAAGGCAAAAATCCCGTCTTTGAATTCTGACCAAAATTCTTGACCGGTAAGACCTATGGGTATTTTCGTAAGAAAATTAACCGAGTTTTTTTTATTTTTTATTTTATATTTTTATTTTTTTAAGAATTTCCCATTTGTTTCCCCGGGCCTCTATAAATGCTATCCACAAATTTTCATGCAAAAACATAGACATTACATTCCGGCCAGAATAAATGACCGGTCTAAACTTGGGGTATTATCGTACGAAATTTAACCTAGTTTTTTTTTTTTTTTTTTTTAAAATATTTTTTCGTTTCTTTCTTGGACCTTTGAATATGCTATCTAAAAGTTTTAAGGCAAAAATCCCGTCTTTGAATTCTGACCAAAATTCTTGACCAGTAAGACCTATGGGTATTTTCGTAAGAAAATTAACCGAGTTTTTTTTTATTTTTTATTTTTTATTTTTATTTTTTTAAGAATTTCCCATTTGTTTCCCCGGGCCTCTATAAATGCTATCCACAAATTTTCATGCAAAAACATAGACATTACATTCCGGCCAGAATCAACGACCGGTCGAAACTTGGGGTATTATCGTACGAAATTTAACCTAGTTTTTTTTTTTTTTAAATACTTCTTCGTTTCATTCTTGGACCTTTGAATATCTAAAAGTTTTAAGGCAAAAATCCCGTCTTTGCATTCTGACCAAAATTCTTGACCGGCAAGACCTATGGGTATTTTCGTAAGAAAATTAAACAAGTTTTTTTTTTTTTTTAAAAGAATTTCCCATTTGTTTCCCGGGCCTCTATAAATGCTATCCTTAAATTTTCATGCAAAAACATAGACATTACATTCTGGCCAGAATCAATGACCGGTCGAAACTTGGGGTATTATCGTACGAAATTTAACCTAGTTTTTTTTAAAAATATTTTTTTGTTTCTTTCTTGGACCTTTGAATATGCTATCTAAA
Source organism: Quercus wislizeni (assembly GCA_023055345.1). Lineage (NCBI taxonomy): Eukaryota > Viridiplantae > Streptophyta > Magnoliopsida > Fagales > Fagaceae > Quercus > Quercus wislizeni. Next base: position 45,093 of record JALGQJ010000142.1, read on the forward strand.
AGTTTTAAGGCAAAAATCCCGTCTTTGAATTCTGACCAAAATTCTTGACCGGTAAGACCTATGGGTATTTTCGTAAGAAAATTAACCGAGTTTTTTTTATTTTTTATTTATTTTTATTTTTTTTTTAAGAATTTCCCATTTGTTTCCCCGGGCCTCTATAAATGCTATCCACAAATTTTCATGCAAAAACATAGACATTACATTCCGGCCAGAATAAATGACCGGTCTAAACTTGGGGTATTATCGTACGAAATTTAACCTAGTTTTTTTTTTGTTTAAATACTTTTTCGTTTCATTCTTGGACCTTTGAATATCTAAAAGTTTTAAGGCAAAAATCCCGTCTTTGCATTCTGACCAAAATTCTTGACCGGCAAGACCTATGGGTATTTTCGTAAGAAAATTAAACGAGTTTTTTTTTTTTTTTAAAAGAATTTCCCATTTGTTTCCCGGGCCTCTATAAATGCTATCCACAAATTTTCATGCAAAAACATAGACATTACATTCCGGCCAGAATCAATGACCAGTCGAAACTTGGGGTATTATCGTACGAAATTTAACCTAGTTTTTTTTTTTTTTTTTTTTTTTTTTTTAAATATTTTTTCGTTTCTTTCTTGGACCTTTGAATATGCTATCTAAAAGTTTTAAGGCAAAAATCCCGTCTTTGAATTCTGACCAAAATTCTTGACCGGTAAGACCTATGGGTATTTTCGTAAGAAAATTAACCGAGTTTTTTTTATTTTTTATTTTATATTTTTATTTTTTTAAGAATTTCCCATTTGTTTCCCCGGGCCTCTATAAATGCTATCCACAAATTTTCATGCAAAAACATAGACATTACATTCCGGCCAGAATAAATGACCGGTCTAAACTTGGGGTATTATCGTACGAAATTTAACCTAGTTTTTTTTTTTTTTTTTTTAAAATATTTTTTCGTTTCTTTCTTGGACCTTTGAATATGCTATCTAAAAGTTTTAAGGCAAAAATCCCGTCTTTGAATTCTGACCAAAATTCTTGACCAGTAAGACCTATGGGTATTTTCGTAAGAAAATTAACCGAGTTTTTTTTTATTTTTTATTTTTTATTTTTATTTTTTTAAGAATTTCCCATTTGTTTCCCCGGGCCTCTATAAATGCTATCCACAAATTTTCATGCAAAAACATAGACATTACATTCCGGCCAGAATCAACGACCGGTCGAAACTTGGGGTATTATCGTACGAAATTTAACCTAGTTTTTTTTTTTTTTAAATACTTCTTCGTTTCATTCTTGGACCTTTGAATATCTAAAAGTTTTAAGGCAAAAATCCCGTCTTTGCATTCTGACCAAAATTCTTGACCGGCAAGACCTATGGGTATTTTCGTAAGAAAATTAAACGAGTTTTTTTTTTTTTTTTAAAAGAATTTCCCATTTGTTTCCCGGGCCTCTATAAATGCTATCCACAAATTTTCATGCAAAAACATAGACATTACATTCCGGCCAGAATCAATGACCGGTCGAAACTTGGGGTATTATCGTACGAAATTTAACCTAGTTTTTTTTAAAAATATTTTTTTGTTTCTTTCTTGGACCTTTGAATATGCTATCTAAAAGTTTTAAGGCAAAAATCCCGTCTTTGAATTCTGACCAAAATTCTTGACCGGTAAGACCTATGGATATTTTCGTAAGAAAATTAACCGAGTTTTTTTTATTTTTTATTTTTTTTTAAGAATTTCCCATTTGTTTCCCCGGGCCTCTATAAATGCTATCCACAAATTTTCATGCAAAAACATAGACATTACATTCCGGCCAGAATAAATGACCGGTCTAAACTTGGGGTATTATCGTACGAAATTTAACCTAGTTTTCTTTTTTTTTTTTTTTTTTTTTAAATATTTTTTCGTTTCTTTCTTGGACCTTTGAATATGCTATCTAAAAGTTTTAAGGCAAAAATCCCGTCTTTGAATTCTGACCAAAATTCTTGACCAGTAAGACCTATGGGTATTTTCGTAAGAAAATTAACCGAGTTTTTTTTTATTTTTTATTTTTTATTTTTATTTTTTTAAGAATTTCCCATTTGTTTCCCCGGGCCTCTATAAATGCTATCCACAAATTTTCATGCAAAAACATAGACATTACATTCCGGCCAGAATCAACGACCGGTCGAAACTTGGGGTATTATCGTACGAAATTTAACCTAGTTTTTTTTAAAAATATTTTTTTGTTTCTTTCTTGGACCTTTGAATATGCTATCTAAAAGTTTTAAGGCAAAAATCCCGTCTTTGAATTCTGACCAAAATTCTTGACCGGTAAGACCTATGGGTATTTTCGTAAGAAAATTAACCGAGTTTTTTTTATTTTTTATTTATTTTTATTTTTTTTAAAGAATTTCCCATTTGTTTCCCCGGGCCTCTATAATTGCTATCCACAAATTTTCATGCAAAAACATAGACATTACATTCCGGCCAGAATAAATGACCGGTCTAAACTTGGGGTATTATCGTACGAAATTTAACCTAGTTTTTTTTTTTTTTAAATACTTTTTCGTTTCATTCTTGGACCTTTGAATATCTAAAAGTTTTAAGGCAAAAATCCCGTCTTTGCATTCTGACCAAAATTCTTGACCGGCAAGACCTATGGGTATTTTCGTAAGAAAATTAAACGAGTTTTTTTTTTTTTTTTAAAGAATTTCCCATTTGTTTCCCGGGCCTCTATAAATGCTATCCACAAATTTTCATGCAAAAACATAGACATTACATTCCGGCCAGAATCAATGACCAGTCGAAACTTGGGGTATTATCGTACGAAATTTAACCTAGTTTTTTTTTTTTTTTTTTTTTTTTTTTTAAATATTTTTTCGTTTCTTTCTTGGACCTTTGAATATGCTATCTAAAAGTTTTAAGGCAAAAATCCCGTCTTTGAATTCTGACCAAAATTCTTGACCGGTAAGACCTATGGGTATTTTCGTAAGAAAATTAACCGAGTTTTTTTTATTTTTTATTTTATATTTTTATTTTTTTAAGAATTTCCCATTTGTTTCCCCGGGCCTCTATAAATGCTATCCACAAATTTTCATGCAAAAACATAGACATTACATTCCGGCCAGAATAAATGACCGGTCTAAACTTGGGGTATTATCGTACGAAATTTAACCTAGTTTTTTTTTTTTTTTTTTAAAAAATATTTTTTCGTTTCTTTCTTGGACCTTTGAATATGCTATCTAAAAGTTTTAAGGCAAAAATCCCGTCTTTGAATTCTGACCAAAATTCTTGACCAGTAAGACCTATGGGTATTTTCGTAAGAAAATTAACCGAGTTTTTTTTTATTTTTTATTTTTTATTTTTATTTTTTTAAGAATTTCCCATTTGTTTCCCCGGGCCTCTATAAATGCTATCCACAAATTTTCATGCAAAAACATAGACATTACATTCCGGCCAGAATCAACGACCGGTCGAAACTTGGGGTATTATCGTACGAAATTTAACCTAGTTTTTTTTTTTTTTAAATACTTCTTCGTTTCATTCTTGGACCTTTGAATATCTAAAAGTTTTAAGGCAAAAATCCCGTCTTTGCATTCTGACCAAAATTCTTGACCGGCAAGACCTATGGGTATTTTCGTAAGAAAATTAAACGAGTTTTTTTTTTTTTTTAAAAGAATTTCCCATTTGTTTCCCGGGCCTCTATAAATGCTATCCACAAATTTTCATGCAAAAACATAGACATTACATTCCGGCCAGAATCAATGACCGGTCGAAACTTGGGGTATTATCGTACGAAATTTAACCTAGTTTTTTTTAAAAATATTTTTTTGTTTCTTTCTTGGACCTTTGAATATGCTATCTAAAAGTTTTAAGGCAAAAATCCCGTCTTTGAATTCTGACCAAAATTCTTGACCGGTAAGACCTATGGATATTTTCGTAAGAAAATTAACCGAGTTTTTTTTATTTTTTATTTTTTTTTTAAGAATTTCCCATTTGTTTCCCCGGGCCTCTATAAATGCTATCCACAAATTTTCATGCAAAAACATAGACATTACATTCCGGCCAGA
>JALGQJ010000143.1:0-12500 GCA_023055345.1 Quercus wislizeni
CCCATACTTCCCGATCCATATGGATTCGGATGTGTACGTGTCCTTGCTTTTTGGGCTATAGCTAAACGAAGGTGTCGATGGCAACGAATACTTGGTTCTGGCCGACGGCCTAACCCAGCTACGGGCAGTAAGAGGGAGACCCGTCCTGGCACATTGGCCAGCTCCTAGTTTTCCGACAAAGAAAGTAAAAAAAGATCGGTGCCGCGGGGAGATCGCGAACCTTTGTCCCCTTTACCTTAATGGTCCTCAGTGAAACTGGGGAACATAGTTCTTTATCTGATTTCGTCGTCTAGTTGTTCATTCAACCAGACCGTCATATTAAGGCAGTTACGTCCCATCTTTCCTGCCAATTCTAAAACAGAGAATCCTTTCTTCATTGGTAGAGGCCCCTCACTCGGGCTTTGGCTTTGTTGTCAACATTTGCTTTGGTTTGGATGCACATCTTTTGTCCTTCTTCCACCACATGAGCGTACGAAACTCTCTGCTTCCAATTCGACGTCGACAATGAACTCAGAACGTCTGGGATGTAAGGCACGTAAAGAAGGGAGCCATTTCCGCTCCTGGCCCTACCCGGCCGGTTCCGCCGGAAAGTAGCAGCCTATTATAACTATATATATAACTATATAAACTCCAGATAGTTTGGCACAAAAAGGCTACCAACTAGGGCTGCTGTGTCCCTTTTTGCGGTTGCTACTAAAACCTATTGAGGTATAGACAGCTGGAAGAAGCAGTGGAAGATTAGAAGCAGTTACAGATCTTGAAGAATTCATATTGTGGATTGATTTCTTCCCACATTAGCAGAAAAAAGTGAGTGAATAGCCAGCACCGCTTATACGGAATAGACGCCATGATGCAGGACTAACTGGACCACAAGGCAGTTAACCGGGCTAAAAGACGAGATTACGCTGACATGAGTAACGAGAACGTAAACAGGATAGATGAGATTGGTCGAGTGGGCTCAGTTGGAGATGTGAGATTCTGTGTCCGCTCTAACGCCGATCACTCTACTAGCGCGCTTTACTAATAAGATAGAACCCATAAATGAAGTAGGAGCCGGGAACGAGCCGGATTTGACTACCAGTCAATACTTTATTTGGCGTCCTTAATCTTTTTCAAAGTACCACTCTTTGTACTATTTATTAGATTATTGTTACCAAATCTCTGCGACAGGAAGGTTGGCTGCAGCAGGCTTGGCGCAGTGACCAATCTTGTAGCACTTGTAACAACGCCTTTCCTTGCCACCCTTGCTTGGGCGACGGCTGCTATGCTTCTCGCTGCACTTTTTCTTCTCACTAGACCACTACTTCTCGTGTTGCTCTTTATACCGCTTCCGACGATACTTTGAACGTCGATAGCTCTTCGAAGGCTTCCATTCCTTTTCGGGCTCAATACCGAACTGCCAACAGATGTGCTTTCCGAAAGAAAGAGCTTTCTTCTCGGCATTCTCTACCTTCTTCTGCGTGCAACGCTCTATCAGTAGCTGATCTACTGCCGCAAAGAGCTCACCAAATGTCATTAGGTCTAGATCATCTTCTTTTAGCCTGCTTCTGACCAAATCTCCTAGGCCATTCGGCAATCCTGCGATAAACTTCTCCTTTCAGACTGCTCGGTTGCAGTCGGGCATGTAGAAGACGCGTTCTAGGAAGACGTCTTTGTACCACTTATACTCATCAAGGAAAAGCCTTAGGCTCATCAGGGCTGCACGATGCTTCTTCTCATCACTTTCTAGTGGACCGCAGAAGTGTGTCCGAATTGTAGCGAGTAAACTCTCTACTGGATTCGGGATTAGCTGTCCTTCTGAGTCTCGAGCAGGTTGACCAGGAGATAGATCAATCCTTACAGAAGCTTCAATCTCTGCCTTGGCTTCCTTTGGTAGATGATCCCACCAGTTTTTCAGCGTACCGACAAATCCTTCAGTGATAAGTCGATATGCAGTTTCAGCTTCATTCTTCCCGTGAAGATAGGCATTTGAGGCTGCGATCATCATGCCTAACATCCTGTTAATCTGTTCAGGATGAAGGCCATCAATGCTCCAGGGATAGCCGCCCTAAGGGTTAAATATCCTTTAATGGGATTGGACCTATAGACTAGGCACCAAAGGAAGAAGCTGCACACGAATCTGCTGTTGGTGGAAGGCTATAAGGAAGCGAAGGAACTTTAGGGCTTAAGCCGGCTCATGACCCGAGGGTGGGGGTAGGCAACTCTCAATGGTCACTCTGTCTCTAGAAGCCCACCAATTGGAATGCTTGACTTTGACTCTATCTCGCTATTCAATACAATAGGAAGGTGACAGTTCTAGATCCGCCTTTCTTGAAGAAGAGAGTAGCGGTCGGTGTGAACTCCTCTCTCTGGGGGGGCTTTCCCTTGGTTTCGGTGAAAGCGATAGAGATTCAGAGTAGTGAAAAGCGAACTCAAAAGCAAGCGAGCTTGATAGCAGAAACTCAAGAGCTCAAGTTAGATCCGACTAAAGAGTGAATGAGATGAATGGAAAAGAATGAAATTGCGTGTCTTTCGCAAAGAGAGGAAAGAGAAATGGGGATTCCATTAAGGTAGCGAGATCACTCCGGGGGTAAGTCGACTAGAAGAGGAAATACCTGTTAACAAAAGGAGATAAGAAGGGAAGAGCTAAAGTTAGGAACCAGGGATATAAGAATGTGAAAAGCGATACGATAAGACAGTCATCTCACACGCTAGGCCCACAGCCTATTCCTTATCTTCTTATCTTTCTATAAATATCATAAATCAAGATCAAGGACACTCTCTCCATTTTTTTTACCCCCTTTTTAACTGATCTAGACCGAGTCGCACTGAATTAGCGGTTTCCCTTTCTACTTTTTTTATTTTTATACTATTATCTAATTGAGTATTCGAGGCGCCTTTCGTTGAGAAAAACGATCACGAAGATCTGCCCAAACATCATAGGCAGTCTCCATGTATATCACGCTATTGGCAATATCCTTTGAGGAGCCATGAGAGCACCATACTCTTGCAGCGTGCCCATTGAAGAAGGTGTGGAGAAGTAGCTGCTGGCTTGGGAAGAGTTCCCTTGATGAACCCGACTTTGTGCTTGCCAAAAAGAACCATATGCATGGCACGGCTCCAAGTGGGATAATTGTCCCCATTCAAGGCTTGTGAAAGAAGGACAGCTCCTGGCTTATCGGAGTGATGAAGAAAATAAGGAATTCTTTGAATGCCCAAAGATCAGCCTTCAAGAGCCCTTTTGAGGAAGATGCGGCATTAGGGGCTCGGAAGCCGGACTATGCTGTCAGCGCACATCCGTTTTCTTTCCTTTTGGAACTCGATCGAACTGCGGGTTATAAGTCTAGCCAACCGAGGGTGGATTATTCTCTCTCCCGATGTCAATTCGAAGCAAAGGGAAAAGTGCTCTTTCACTTCGTTTTAGGCACTGCAACCCGCTTATCCCTAATTATGCTTACGGATCAGAAGAGTTTGAGGGGAAAAGCTTTTTTCGAGCATAGAGATGGTTCTCAAAAAGATCAATGTACCGTGTGCTAATCTTTTGACTGCATGCAGTACACATGACCATTATCTGGGTCAAGGGGAACGGAACTTTCACTTTGCCATTTATTTAATATTTAAAGGATTTCTTTGTTTTAGTACCAAATAGTGATGACTAGCACATTCAGAAAACCTTTGACTTGCAAAACTTATCCACCACTGACGCGAAGCTAAGGTTGCGTAAGCACAAGAGATTGAATAAACCAATGCTAGCCTGACCCGCTGTTAGTCATCAAAAGAAGCAAGCCGAAAAGGGGGATGAGATATTATTACGCTTTTTCTTTTGAGACGCTAAACTGATCACTGAAGGGTTTCATCATTCCTTATGGGTGCACAAGATACAGTAATCTTTCTTTCTCCATCTTAGGCGCTATTGCTTATAGTTAAAGATAAGAGCTAGTCTTTCTCTGAGTAGACATCGGAAAAAGATGTTGATAAGTTCTTAGTCAATGCATGCCCCCTTTCTCCATTACTTAATCAATTCGAGTTGGAATAAACTTTCAATCGGTTGGACAAGAAGAAAGCAAAGCGTACGTCAGTCGCGTGCCAACTGTTTTACATTTTACAGCGCTTCCTCGAAGGAACCACTCAATTCATTGCAAACACAAAAGCAGCCATTTTCGTTGGAAGTTTCCGTAACACTGTCCAGTGGAAAATAAGCCTACAATAGGAGGGAGCGTGCCAACATGGAATTCTTTCTATTCTCTTGCTAGCTCTCGGGTTCCAGCGAATCTTCCTGCTACGCCCTAAATAATTAGGCTTTGCCAGAGGGGGTTTTTCTTGATTCCCACTACTGCCTGCTTTCCCCTTCTCTGCTAACTCCGCCAAGAAAGAAGCAGAAAAAAAGCGTCACGGGCGGGCCACAGTAGAGTTTGAAGTTAGAAGTTGCAATTGTTGAATCCGCTCCTCGATCTCGAGTCCCCAGATGTGTTCATTCAAAGCCATGGGAATCAAGAAAGCTCAAAATAGAAAGGCAGATTCCCGAAAAAGCCTTTGCAGCATTGCAAGAAAACAGCGTTGTCAAAGTAGCGCCTCTACTGTTCCCTCCTTCCCACCGCCCTCCCCTCAATGGATCATCTCGTTCTACTTCCAAGTAAATTGGGTAAATAGGTTGGACGGACTTATCATCATGTTCATTTTCTTATGTAAAAAAACCACTCGTATATCGGAAACATTTCAAAACAATCCTTAGACTTCTACAGATGCTTCATTGGCATCTTATTCATCTGAAAGAGTGTGGGATGCTTTTTTCATAGAATTACTATTTTTGGAGGATTGGATTACGCCTTTCTTCTAGTCCTTTATTCTGATACCCCATGTCTTTCCCTTTAACGCTGTGTCAAGGCCACAACGAGCGGAATGGAACTTCTATTTCGCTATTTCTTTTGTTGGAACTCTGTAAACCCCTTTCGAATTGAATGATTCAGTGTGAAAATCACACTCACTCTCTCTAGACCGCCCTTCACTCAACTCAAAATAGCGTATATTAGAAAGCATCTCATGAGTTGAAAGACTCGTTACAACTTGTGCTTTTGTCAAGGGCAAGGGAATCACCCGGCTCATTCACCAGAAATCCGCCTAAGAAAGACCTATCCGGAAACAAAGATGGTTTCGTAGCTGATCTGCCGAAAAGAAAAGACAAGGGGGTGCACTCTTGGCTAATCGGTCTTTCTGGCAAACCCATCTTCTAGGGTGGCCGATTCTCCAGTGCTATCTTCTGTTTTCTGCGTCTGAAAAAACAGCTTCTTTGAATGCCTCTGCCCTACCTTCATTCCCGGGTAGTTGATTTGAAGAAGCCTTCTTTCTCGGACCAAGGGCTTTCTCTTCTGCTTCTTCTTTCTTACCCGGATACTAAAAGGGAAGATAACAGAAGGCGGTGGCTAGGTTAGGTCTTAATAGGAGACGAGACAGTTAAGGTTAAGGTTCTCTTTCCTTTGCAGGAAGCAAAATCAAATCCTAGCATCGCGCTATGCGCTAGCACTTGTTGAGGAGGAGTGTGTGCTATAGCTTTGTTTTCTTTGTTCTTTCCTTAGATTTAGATAGAGAGAGCTTCGAAGCCAATCCGATTCTGCTAAAACAAAACAAAAAGAAGAAATAGCAGATGATGAAAGAATTCTATTCGAATTATTACCCGCTAAAAGAAAGGCTTCACCGGATCCTCCGAATGAATCCTAAGGATTAAGATCCGAGACGGGAATGAAAGTCAGTCTGAAGCTGGCTGAAGGCAAGCGAGAACAACTCTTTTCGCTGAGTCCTGGCCCTCCTCTTCACCCTGCCCTGCAGTAACAGAATCCTAAGTGGAAGAAGTAATCCGTTCGTGCTTCTATAGAGTGAAAGACTGACTTCCATACATAAGACTTCGCAGTCCTACCAGCTCAGCTTGCATTTCCAATGTACCTACCCACTTCATTAGGTTACGGGGTTCAGAACACAGCGATGAGCTACGGTGGGAACTAGAACTAGGTCTCGATCACGATCTGGATCTGAATATAGGGCATAAGGAACTGGACCAGCGGAATCCACTGCGAAATCGGAAGAGTCAACCGCACTGGCTATGCCCTCTCCTACCCTTTTTTTGTCCTTCCAATCCAAGCTTCCACAATGCGACCAGCAACTCTCCCCAGTCAGAGGACGTGGTGCAAAGTTAGGAGCGGTCAAGTCTGGCATGTCCTGAAGGAATCCGAACTGACGCAGGACCCGGCGAGGGAAGTAAAAGAAAGGACGTGGAAGTCAAGCCCATGATATGCACGCATGAGTGTCCCTCTGTAGTAATGACAGGGCTAAGAAATCCTCACCATTTACACCACCAATGTAGCAAGAATGCAGATTTCTCAATTTCCTAATAAAACGTCTCCTCGTCATCATCATCGTAAGCTCCAGCCCTGAGTCCCACAACTGGCTCCACCCGAAAGGCAGCACCGATCTCTCTAGGAATTACTCTCAGTCTCAAAGGAAGACAAGTCATCTACGGTAAATAGGAGAACGAACTCACTATCTGATCCCTCAGCGCCTGAATCTCCTGCTGCTGACTGGCTATCAACGCCTGCATCCGAGACTGCTCTGTCCTGGTGATCAAAACCTGATTGGGGCGTATGTGATGCTGCAAGGTAAAACAAAGGTAGAAAGTCAGCACAAGTTCAGCAAGATTCTATCAAGTAATATATCAAGGGAAAGAAGATTTACCAGCCAGTGGTCAAGTACCTTGCCCCCGACCATCATACCACCAAGGACAGGGGTGACATCCACAATGAAGCCAATAGAGATGCTCCTGAAAGTAAGGTAATCCATATCCGCTGCCTGAAGTCTCTCCTCAAGAGGTCGATCATCCATAGCAGGAATGGACCTAAAAAGTAAAGTCATATGAGTAGGAGGATCAATCGGCACTCGGACGACTCCATCAATCTGACGAGTGAACCGCTCTCCCAGATAATACTCCCAGCTCTCAGGGCCGAAAAGAATCAGTCTGCGCCTAGAGAGAGCGAAAGCATCTGTCGCCTCAGGAGTATGGAAATACTTACTCCCAACATAAGGAGTCAAAGAGAGCTACACGAGCAGAACTTCTCAAGTCAGCCTCACAACAAAAGGATAGGAATCCGCTTCTAAGGTTGTCTGTCACAAGAGGACTACTCTTTGATCTCTCTCCTACGCTCTTCGATAGCTGCTTGGCTTACAGGAACTACCTTATTCCTAGATCTTCTTTCTTATTAGTTGTTCTATCTTGATCTAAAACTACTAGTAGGAACAAAGCTACCATCAAAGACATTCTTAGCTGGCCTAGCTTGATAGAAACCTAAAGTAGCTACATCCAGCTCTATGAATCAAATCCCTCCTTATATCACTAGAAGAGATACAGGAAGGAATAATAGCCAAGAGGGAATGAATTCATTTCATTTCAAAATCCCAAAGAAGTCAGAAACAGACGCTGAAGGATCAGCTGAAGCAGAAGAATAATAGAAAGCTGAAGCAGCTAAAGCATCCGCAGAAGAGGAAACCATTGTTGATCCTATGGGGTAGGAAGCCCCAAGCCAACCCTTCCCAAGGAGAAGTCAAGATCCGGGAAGAGGGGATCAGGAATAGAACCTGCCTCTCCGCTTGGGATTCTTTCTTCTGGTAGTTTTTCGCGGTCGGGGCAGCGAAGTCATAGCCTTATCACCGGAATACTCCTTCCACCGGAACTAGATAGAAAGGTAGGGCAGTTGAATCCCGGGTCGATCGAACGGGGGCTTGAAATTAAAGTATTTCACTACCACCTGCAGATAGGAAGGAAAGAGTTGTTGCAGATGATCCCGAGTCCAGAAGCAGAGAGTGATATCTCGGGTAAGGAAAGTAAGCTTGTGGGAATATGTCCGGATCAGAGCGGGAATCTCTCTGTCTTGAACCAAGTGGCTCGGGCTGGGAGAAAAGCCCATTCCTACCCGGAGAGTGAGATTCTGACATGATTGGACTTAGCAGCATTAGCAGTGGTGGATCATCAGTCACCCCCTTTCCTCGCTTTCCTTGTAAAGAAAGCTATGTCCGGATGCTCGGTCACCGGCACATGAGCAGAAAAGGGAGGAGGGCTTTCCCTGACCGAGTTGAACCGAGGCGGTTATTGGAATCATCCGCCGATAACCCGATCCCGGAAAGAGGGATCATCATTGTATGAGCGGAGGATTGGGCGCAAGCAGGATCTATTTGTTTTTTTTTTTTCGAAATAACCGGTGTTAGCGACGAAGGGATTGTTTGCAAGAGAAGGTTGCCAAGTTAAGATACGAGCAGGAGGCATGCCACGCATAGTATAAAAAAGGGCAGAGAAGAGGATTGATGGACAGAGGGAAGATACATATATTATATAGATGCCCCAAAAAGCAGGAGGAATCGGCTGCTGGTGGAAGGTTTTGCAGGAAATGAATCACTAGTATAAGAAGGGGACAAGGAATGCCCTTTGCCACGTGAATCAGACTAGGTTTATCTCAGATGCGGGATTACCAATGTCGCGATTGGAATTAGGAAAGGAAGCTGTGGCACTTCTGAATATGAGGAGGAGGTTGAATCAATAGCAATAGTAGACACGCTACGATCTTTGGCTTTGGCTCTTTGCTAGACAAGAGCAGTACAGGAAGCTTCGAATGCCATGGTTCTTGTTACAGACTAGGCTGCAAGTGAGAGTGATAGAATCCGCTCAGCTGTGAATGTTGCCGATGCCGATACCGGAGCAGCTAAAGGAAGCAGTAGCAGTACAACCATCCAATTGCAATTCCATTGCACATTCATCTTCCTCTATCAATGCTCTTATTACTGATAAAGAAATGACATACATAAGGGATGTTCGAGATCGCTTCTGTGCGGTGAATCCTGAATATCTAACAGAGCGGAACCTCTTCTTGCGATGTGGAGACTGAGCAGCATGTTCCGCGGCTTCGGCAGCCCAGCTTCTTAAGTTAAGGTGCTTCCAACTGTTTGAAGGTGATTGGATGGCAGATATTCTGTAGGATCCCTGACCACATTCAATCAGCAAGCAAAACATTCACAGCTTCAGTGGGGTTGCCGAGATCCCACCAAACATAACTCTCATGCTCCTTGCATGCCATCTCTCTAGCAAGGCAGTCAGCCAGCCTTCGGAACCTTCCAGCTCCACAGCATGCACTGTTAAGGTTCTGACTAAAAAATCACAAAGAGGATTACCAATAACAAGAAATTCACAAGCTTCGAAGCATTAAAAAAAGGATACTATTTGAGAAGATTATTCCATACTCAGCAGAAGCAAAATTCACTCCATGGATCATATCCTCGACCGTGTTTCCTAGGGTTGTTGATAATCTCCATCATCTCTTTATAGACATCACAGAAGATTCTTTTGGCATCAGGAAGCCTCTGGTTAAGCTCATATACCATGGCATGGAACTTCTTTTTTAAATTCCATCACTGTTTATCTCATTAAGGCATTCTCCATTTCTGCTATTGTATAGCCACAAGTAGTAAGGAGCACAACCCTAGAGGAAATACTGGTGCTAGCAGATTAGCAGCAAAGTCAGCTTATAGTTCCTTTTGGCACAACATGGTAACAGGGTAAGTGGTCAACTCTATCCCATTCTCTCTCTGTAGCTCTCCGCATGAGAAGATTTCAAGAAGTGAATTCTTGTAGAGGAAGACACACAAGCTTCAACCGTGTCAATACCAATCTTTGAAGCCTGCAAGAAGAGGAAGAGAATACCCAAGCTCTATGGACTCCACAGTTTCGCCGACCCGCGTTGCCCGATTGCTCTCTCTGGTCCCTTTCGCGACAACATCCGCGTCTTTCTCCAAGAATGCGCGGAGCTCGAAGATTACACTGTCGAAGGCATGCCCATTTGGTGCACACTGCTTGTTCACGAGAACAGAGGCTTTGTTGTTTCTTTTTACACCATTGAAGAGAGTGCCAAGCATTCTCTGAGGCCGTTCTGCGATCAATGCCGATGCACTGGTAAGGCTCGAATTCTATTCTCACTGATTGTTTGATTTTTCAATTGGGTTTCTGTTCCTAGTCTTTTGGATCAGTTTATGAGTGCGGGCGTGCCAGAGTCACAGTGGACTCGAGTGTACTGGATTATATGCAAGACTAAGGACCAAATTCCCTTGAATTGAGATTGGGCGACCTCAGATGTTCAATTAATTGCACCACGACCTCAATCTAACTTCTAATCAAGCTTGTAGAGAAGCAAGGGTCCCTAAAATGGATTCCACTCTGCCTCACTGAAGAGGACTTAAACACAACAACAGAAGTAAGAAAACAGCTTAAAAGTAAATTGCATTAAAATGGAATAAGTACAAGTTACAACCAGGGGGTGGTCTTTTTTGACTTTAACCTCATCGGGGCTTTCACTAGAGAACTATAATGTTTCTGTTTAAAATCCTTTCTGGATCTGGAAGTAGGAGTACTGCTGTGGCAAAGCTAGCTAACAGTAAGTTAGATAGGAAGCCTTTTCTTTGTAGTCTAAACCAGACCTTTGTTTTTACCTGGCAAACCTCTTTAGTTGCGGAGAATCTAACCCTCGGCGGTTACGCCTCCAGAGTTTACTATCCAATCCAATTCCTGCCTTTGATGAGCAAAGAAGAAAACTCGTGCTCGTATAGGGGCCCTCTTGAATTAATTTATCGGAGTCTCACTGGCTGCTCACTCAGTAGTGGACTCACCATAGCGCGCTAAAGCAGAATGAACAGGACATGTAACCAATCCCCATCCAACAAAGGCAAGGCGAAGAGCTCAGCGAACAGAGTCAAGCCAAACCTGAAACGAGAGACTAAGAATCTCCTTCTTTTTCTTTCTGATTGACTGGAGCAGGAAGGGAGACCGTAGGCTCACATCTCGGTACTCTTTAATCAATCTAGGTACGGTTTGTTCAGTTCACTGGGAAGGAGCAAAGAGCAGTACCACAAGGCCTGGGAAAGAATCTCGTGTCCTTGTTTTCTTCCTTCAAAAGAGGCAGAAAGAGGGCAATAGCCTCATTTAAATAGCAAAACGAAGGCCTCCTAGTCGCCGGTTGCTTGCTTTAGTGACGTTGATTTTAATATGAGTTCGAGTTCGGAAATAGAGTAGAGCTCAGGGTCCCAAGAAGGGGGCCGGGGGGAACTAATGGCAGAGAGTTGGTTTTTTACTCTTTAGTTAGAACCCCCCCTGGAAGAGCTACGCTAGTATACTAACATACTTTCCTAGCCTAGAGTGAAAGACTTCTAATGAGTATCCCCCAATAGAGTATAAAAAATTTGATAGAAAGCATCGGTATCAGTAAACACACATCTCTTTCTTTTAAATAATAGATGCCATTCCCGGTCAACGGTATCAACTGTCTTTCCTTTACCGGTAACTGGTCAATCCGTGGTGCCTTTCTTTATTCAATGCGATAAATCAGTATGTGCTCAATCATCTCTCCTGCCCTCTAGCACTCTGTTATAGCGCAATCACTGACTGACGTTTGGAGTTCGAGCGTTGAAAGTGAGGAAAGCGACTCAACAACAACATATCGTTAGAAAGAACGGACTCTTACTTAGTAATCCGAAGGAAGAAAGTACCTTTGCGAGCGAAGCGACTTCTCCAATAAGTAGTTAACCCGCGATTTCCCTTCTAACCCCTAGGGAGGGGCATACTGAGCAGATGAAGCAATCATCAGAAAGAGTACCCATCTTCTGCTGGTCGATACCTCAATGGGACGGAAACTGCTAAAGACAAGCAAAACCCAAAGGATGAGCTTTCTTTCATCGGACTAATGTATCTACAACTACATCCCCGATCGGTATGTTATAGAAAGGGAAAGGAAGGCCTATCTCCAGAGTCGAAGACAGGATCTCTTGCTACCTTCTCTCTCCGAGTGAGCGGGATGGCTATATGCTTAACACATGCAAGTCGAGTCTTCTTATTAACGATTGCCCTCAGTCTCGATACCTCTTTAGTTGACGACCTAGTAAAGCACGTACATACAAGAGGTTTCTTCCTAGGCGTAGGGGTGAAGGAAGCTAAGCCAGGGAAGCCCTATTCCTAACGGGATCAGCCCTACGCTTGCTTTCACTCGCCGCTGCTGCCTGCAATGACCGCTATTCAAGCAAGAAAGAAGTTCCCAAATCGGTATCTGAAATGAAGCCAACAATCAAAGCGATCTTTCATTTGCGTAAGAGATGATCGAGCAATCAGCGGCCAGCCATGGTTCTAAAGATGTTTACAAGTATGGCTATGTTGATGTTAGTACGCCCGGTTCACCAGGTTCTACCACTGCGGGGCCCTGTTGCCATTCTCCCTTTACTAAAGTCGTCCAAGGGACTGGATCCCAGGCTTAAAAAAGCGGATTTGGTCTGGATGGACACCGGTCTGGCCCACACCTACAGCGCCTTCATATCCTTTTTCCCATGCTTTCCGTTGGTCAACAACCAACCACAGCTCTCTATAGTTCTTCACTACTCGTACAGGAAGGACTCTCTTTCTGTATAGAGGGAATCATTTTATCTCAATCAAGAATGCACTTTGTAAAGAC
>JALGQJ010000143.1:17500-49053 GCA_023055345.1 Quercus wislizeni
TTCTAAAACGCTAACGAGCAAGAAAACGGATGCGCTAACGCGAAACGGCTTTCTAAAGCTCAATTCGTTGCTTTGTTCTATAGTAAGGGGCCTTTTCTTTCAATAAGACTCGCGCTAGGCGCTCACGTTTTTTGGCCCTCTTCGCTCCACTAGCCTTGATTGGCGGATGGAAGTACCAAGGTGCATCTGGTGGTATCGTATATAAGATCACGGCTGCATTTAGGAGTGATCTTTCCCTCTCCTTAAATCCGGTGGTGATCTCACTTTCGAAAGAGAGTCTCGACGTGGCGGTGTACACGTAGCTCCATAGCTGAGCTAGTCACTGGCTACAGCTTTCTTTCCTACCGGACCGGAGGCGGCCGAGAATCTTATGTCAAAAGGACCAACGACGATGAAGGAGAAGAAGGAGTAGGAGTAGGAGCTAATTCGGACGGAATCGAATGATTACGAAATAGACAATGAGACAAAGCCAAGAGGGGAGAGCACTTAGACAATTCACTTTGAGTACAGGGAAGTCTGCTGGTAGGAATTCCTCAGGGCGTATTACGGTTTTTCACCGGGGTGGTAGATCCATCATATCCAGATGAAGAACCAGCACAGGTAGCAGTGTATCTTATCGAGTTTACCCTTTTTCGCTATATCGCCCAGCATATCTGCCGGGAACAGGAGCATATCCAGTCCCAGATGAAGTTGATTCAGATCTAGTAGCGCTCACTGCCGGGGCGAAGGAAGTTCATAGGTACTAAGTCGGAGAATAACGAGATGGCAAGAGCCAGATCTCCTTCTTCTTTAGAGGCGGGAAGGTGCTTCCTGAACTGTAGTTTCAACAAGATGGAGAACGAAACCAGTAAAGGAAGATGCGAATGGCGGAATTGATACTGAAACCAGGAACTTCCAACGAGGAATTGGACCTGATTCAACGTAGTACCCAGAAAAAGAAGGAAGATTAAGATCCTAGTTTGACCCAGTCTATGCAAGTGCATCCTGCGAATGAGGGAGGAACCCAAGCACAACAGCAGAGACTGTCTTTCAAAGACACCCTGCTACGAACGCCAGCGAAATCTTCGTGGGAGGAAACGACAGAGGTAGAAGACTCCGAAGACGACATGTCTGATGAGGAGGATGCTACCACGGGAACGGAGAGGGTGCTCGTAGATCAGGCAAAGCTCAAAGTTGATAGGAATATGAAGATCCGGCTCCGGAAACCTTGGAGGAGGACCATCATAGTCAAACGTGATGGGTAAGACTATTGGTTAGAATTTCTTATCTACCCGTCTGCAGAAGATTTGGGGAGCACATAATAGAATGAAGATCGTGGATTTGGGACATGATTTATTTCTCATCCAGTTTGAGAAAAGAGAGGACTATGTTAAGACTGTAGAAGGAGGCCCGTGGATCATTGCGGACCATTATTTTACTATACGGAAATGGTCCACAAATTTCAGACCATCAGTGGAGAAAATCTCCAAAACAATGGGTTGGGTTCGTTTCCCTGAGCTACCAATCGAGTACTATGATAGGGAATTCTTATTCATGTTAGGAGCGACCATCGGTAACCCAGGGAGAGTAGACGCCACAAGGGAAAATGCGATGAGAGGTAAATTCGCAAGACTTTGTGTGGAGGTCGATTTCAACAAACTGCTTATCTCACGAGTCAAAATCGGCCGTTTCCATCAGAGAGTGGAGTATTAATGTCTACACACCATCTGCTTTTCTTGTGGTAGAGTGGGCCACAAAGTTGAGCAATGTATTGGATCGTCATCAGAGAGCAAGGAGGAGAGAGAAAACAACTTGTCCCCGCTGATGAGTAAGTCCTCTCACCCAGATGAAGGTACTTATGACCCTTGGATTCAAGCCCAAAGGAGAGGTAAAAGAAAGCGGAGCACTACAAGCAAACCAAAAACAGGAGCTACGCCGGCAAATAAGACGGGCCCCGGCACCGGTGCCGGAGAAGGAGGTTCACGTTTCTCAATCCTTACCGAGGGAGAACCAGATAACGGCTCCAAACAAGATGTCGTGACGTCATCACAGGTGGGGCCCCGTCATGACAGCAGGAAAGAGAGAAAGGAGGGGATTTCTACGTCAAAAAATGGTGTGGCGCCAGCGCATGGGAGGTTGCGAATCAAACCCACAGACCCAAAACAATGAAAATGAGAATAGCTTGGAAAAGGAGGAAGACAGCCATAAAGCCATTATGGAGAAGACTTTAACGTTACATGCTGGGGAAAGCCCAAAGGAAAGTAACCCTCCAAAGCATAGCCTTGAAAAAGCTAAGGAAAGGAAAGCCTCTGTTAGTAAAGAAAGTTTTTTACAAAACCCTCAGTCAAAGGTGACAGGTAGGGTAAGTGAAGTGCAAAGCACTAAGCACGTTAAAGTGTCTGCCACGCATATTATAAGAGAAGAAAAATCTTCCGAAAATCAAGGGAAGGCAGTAGAGCGGCTGAGCCATGCACAAAGGACAAAATTGACTCAAAATTAAGGGTGCTACGGCTATGGATATTGAAGAAACAAGAATCAAGGAACCTGCACCTAGCATGAATTTGGATACAGAGGAAGAGTCTTTGGAAAATGGTGCGTCTATGGCAATGGCAAATCAAAGTCAAACAACAAAAGGAAAGACCTCGCTGCACCATTTCGACAAATCGGGTTTTTAAAATATCTCTTTCTCTAAGTATAGCACCGCCGATTTTCACCGTAATCTTGAGAAGGAGGAAAACATAGAATAAGGGGACCCCACCTCCATTGTAGTTGGGACATCTGATAGAGTCCAAGTAACTTCGACGACTCGGCTCGTGGGACCTGAAGAAGGGAATATGGCCGTCTCGCTACTGGGCGAATAAGGATAAACGGCGGTGGTTCTTAATTCCGAGCCAACGCTAGCGTTTTTAAGCAGGCTGCTCTGCTATACACACCTAACTCCACATCAATAAATTCAGACCATACAAACTAATTGTTTGCATTGCATTTTATGAAAGAGAATCGTGAGAAGCTGCTTAATAATCCTAAGTCGAAACATCCACCCCATTCATCCAAAAGGGGAGAGGGCTTTCATCTGGATCCCGGTGAAACGCAGAGATATAATTCCTGTATAGAGAGCAAGAAAGAGGATTCGGTATTTTGAATTTGGGAAGAAGGTAGCTGTCCACCGGAAAATCATTTTCTTGGAAGAGGTTCATTTAATGAAAATAAAGCCTAAAACGAGCTTTTCACTTTCACTCAAGAAGGGGGCATTTCTCAGCAAGCAAAAGGGCTTAAAAGCTCCTCTTTATAAAACCCCCTAAGAAGTTGGGTTGCATCAAAGCCCCTTGTATAGGTTGGGCGCTAGCTATCGCTTTACTAATATAATAGAAAGTAAGGCTCCTCTTGGGGCGAAGGCTTCTTGAAAGCCTTATTTTAGATCACAGGAAATGATGGAGATGGATAGGCAGGTATTGTACTGGTTCTCGGGGAAGGATAGGGCTGAGCAGAATGAGACTATGAGAGTCCTATGTCTCTTAGGTGAGAGACAAAAGCTACAGAAGCTTCTTTTATTATTTATATAAATATATATAAGTAGGCTCAAAAGCAGGTATACGTCTTCGTTACTTCAAAAAAAAAAGAAAGAAAGCATTCATCATCCAATTCCTCTCATCGGTTGGTTCTACCTTTCTTTGCAGCCACTTCCGATCCTAACATCGAGTGAGTATAAAAAAATTATTGACGCTTTGATTCTAAAAATTCCTCCTCTTTCGAGAAAAGGCTTCGAAAGAAGGTAAGAAACTAATTCCCCTTTCGATTGAGGCGAAAGAGCGCCGGTCCCTCCTTATCCGAGATCCTAATAGTAGTTATTTAAGAGTCAGCTTTGCTTTTCTTGCACGACGATTGCTATCTGCTTCTTCTAAAATAAAAAGAGTCACCTTCCCTGAATGAGCATTTCTAACCGATCCTTTTTCTAAGAATCCGTAGCCTTCTTTTTTTCTAGAGCCGCTGTAATAAAACTGCTTGAGCTAGGCCCGTAACCACATCACGTATATTTCAGTCCACTCACTTCGCATCCTTTTTCTGGAATTCAAATGGCTTATGAGACCTTTTAGTGGCTATTGGCTTGTCTCTATACTTTCATTTCGCGGCATCGGAATCAAAGGACAGTACCATAGGTAGGAGAGGGTTCTTCGATACGATACCTTTTCCTTACCTGCAGCGACGCCCCTTGCTTAAGGGGTGTAGTAATCCATCTCTTATGAGGTACCTCCACCGAAGTCACTTCCTCCCACACTTGCTTTGGCATAGCCGTAAACTCCACCTCTTGAGCAAGCTTCGGCTAAAGGCCTGGTTCCGTAGTAGTCAGTCGCATCCTCATCCTCTGATTACCTTAATTAAATTTCATCGTAGCAGTTGGCGCTTAGCCGTCCACCAATCAATCGTAAGGCTTCAGCCCAATCGCGAAGTTATCATAAGCGGATTTCCGGCTTGCTTGAGTTCGCCATCCTCTTAGGTAGACCGGGCCCCTATTATTCATTCAATAGGCGGGCAGGGAAGCCCAAAGAGTTCCACCTCTTCTCTTTAATAGGTATGTATGACCGCTTGTTCCATTGCTGAAATAGAAAATAAAGTAAAGCAGGTGCTCGTAACATAAGACAAGACTGGTGATTCATCCAATCAATCAGGATCGAAGCGGCCGTAAGAAAGGACTTGCCTAACCTCTCGCCCAGTAATATAGTAAGAAAGGGGCCAGTAGCTGGTCAGTATAAAGCCGAGTCCAAAAAGTGAGAGCCAGGAAAGCATAAGAAGTTCACTTCCTTCCCATTCCATTATTTTTCATAGATTTTTTAAGGAAAATAAGAAAGCAACTCGACGGAGGAAGCAAGAAAGGCAGTCAACCTAAGAAAAGAAAAGCAGATTTTAGATACTAAAGATACTCTAGTCCGAGACTTGAAACTAGCAACCATTAGATCCTTACTAGAGCGCATGACGTAACTAGAACATAGCACGAAAAGAGGGATACGTATAGAGACCGCGAATCGGATGGATAGGAGCTTGATTGTAGGGGATGCTGGGGGGTCAAAGGCTGAGAATTCTCTCTATCCAAGTGCAGCTACTGTTTTTGAAGCACCCCCCTGGAGTTCTGGTGAAAGCTATCCTTCTAGGGACCTCTCTTATCTACCAACTTATGATGCTGGGGAAAAAAGGCCACTAAACTGATCTTCATCATATCTATCCTTCAAATCCATTCTGTGGAAATGCAGTGAGGCGATCGACCAAATACCCTATGACCCGGAAGGACAAGTTATGCTTCTCCGACTGTTGCTGAACCTTTTAGTTAGATCTCTAGAGAAAAAGAGGGAAAGAAAGAGGTGGCTATGCAAGGACCTAATAAGCCATTGAAGACTAACTAAGGCCAATCCACTGCAGCCTCCATAATGGCAAATTCCTATTCAAGAGGAATAGTTGAGCTAGGACCTTACTTAATCCTATAAGGAGTTCAGTTCCTAATTCCCGAAGCTTCCCTATTTGACGAAAGGGGGGCTTGGGCTGAAGGACGGGCTTTCAACAACAAGAACCTACCACTATGTTCGCTAACACCTATAAGACAGCAGACTTACTAGCTGACCTAACCATGCTGAACTAATCGCTGACAGAGCAGACTTGCTTGCCCGAGAAAGCTCTTTTTCCTTGCAACTCTTTAAATGGAATCCTTAACCAGAACTTTTTCTGCTCGGCTAGCTGCGCCTTCCCATTGCAAACCAGACATCTCACCTTTACCCTTAACAGCCTGCTTTGGTTCTCCGAGACCTTTTCTTCGATACCCCTTCCCTTCTTCAAATGCCTTCCTTAATCAACCTTCCTATAGACGCAAGAAGCTCATCGCCCTTCTTTCTGACATCACTACTCCTACTAGCATGGCATCATACTGGTCCTTTACTTCCCCTCATAGAAGGGATCAAAATCAGTCAAATTTCTACCTTGTCCAATCACAATCATAGGACACTCCTTTGTGAGAGAAGAAAGAATGTTGAAATGAGAGTTGCATTTAGTAGCGCCGGCGCCTCATCCAAATGAGACTTGGAAAGCGAGATAGGGCCTAACTGGGAGGCAGGAAGAAGACTACACGAGTGGTTCGGGAAGGAATCTCTTTTACTTTCTGGTGCCATAGCTTCGACTCCACCCCGGTAATAGGTTTAGGAGGGAGCCGCTACTTCACCCTCTTTTCAGGGAGATCAGGATGAGGCAAAAGGGGGCTTTCTTAAAGTCCTCTGGGTCGTCCACTAAGTGAGTGAAAGAGGTCTCATTGGGAGAATTGGGAAGAGAGAAGGCCAGCCTCCCACTATGTGAAAGAAGAGCTTTTTCTTTCATATTCACTTCTATAGAATATATAGAATAGGTAGTTCGCTTAGCCGCAGCTGAAGCCATCGATCTTTGAATTCAATGAAAGAAGCTTTCAAAGGGGGTTCCCCCCACAAACGAAAATAGAATGATTGGGGCGCATAAGCCCTCCATATCTTATGCATCAAAAAGGCTACTTGAGCCTACTGATTCTTCTTATGGGGCAGTACAAAAAAAGATATGAAATAAGGGCACCCGAGTCCCTAACTGGAATCACGGAAAAAGCCTCTTACGCAAGTATACAAACAGCTCTCATAGTTCAAAAAGACGTGTGCTAGGATTCTAATTGTACAAAGGCGGGGGCGTGAAGAGAGATTAATGAAGTGAAGAAAGGAAAGCAAGACCGAAGCATAATTGACTTAGAAATGAAAGGGGAACGCCCTGGGCACTACGGTTCACCTGGGTGCTCACTTAGAAGCAAGAGAGGTAAGAGGCCACTTACGGGAGGTCTCCAGGGTCAAGAAAGAAAAAAAAGTCCTAGGCAGAGATACAGCAGGACCAGGAGGAAGTGCGGACAGATGGATTGATCATCGATCGCTTTCCAAATCAAGGTGTCTTAAGCCGGACCTTTCTCCAGAAGTCTCTTTGGCCAGAAGAAGGAATGCCCAAAAGAATGATGCAGGAAATCGATTGGGCGAAAGGGCTGGTCAACTCCTTTTTAGCTCTAAAAGGGTACAAGAGGTCTTGGGGAATTGGCATGAGAAGTTCATAGCAAGGGTCATAGCATGGGTGTGAAAGCCGGCTCCCCTCTTGTAGTGCTTGATAATGATCTAAGCGGGCGAGCACGCGGTAACCAGCCCATCCAAGGAAGAAGACTCTCTTCCCCTCGAAAGCTTGCTTCTTTTATCTGCCGAATTCTTCATTCCGTCAATAGCCATTTGACCGGATCTTTATGCAAATCATTCTTATATGGTATGGTCGTTTCAATGAGACCTCTTTTTAGAGAGCTTTCCCCTTTACCCTGGGACACATAGTTGTTGGTTCGCCCCTTGGTTTGGGTTCCAAACCTGCGCACCCTGATTCAAAAGCCCTTTCTATTTTCTTAGTAAAGCCTAAACGTCCTTATTGAAAACTAAAGCGCTAACGAACAAGCAACGGCTTTCGAAAGCTCAATTCGTTGCTTTGTTCTATAGTAAGGGGCCCTTTCTTGCAGGATGCCGGGTGCACAGAAACGCCCAACCTATACAAGGGGTTTCCGCCTTCATTTGGTCGTGCTGCTATGATGTAACGTGCGGTCGTCCCGAGGCAGCAGGATGTATGGTATAGGGCTCCCATTTTCTCTCCCTTAAAGTCCTTTATAGATTTCGAGTCGGGAATAGAGCAGTGGCTTATTCGGCGCTATATCACACACAATTCATTCATTCTCGGGTATAGCTGTTCACGAAACGTGGCATGGGACATCTGCAGGCGGCGGGAGTCTGACATCCGAGCGAGAGGTCAGACCAATCCCATTCATCCTGGTCCGATCCGAACGGATCTTGTTGAATGAATTGATCCATTGTTGTATGCCCTACTTCTTAGTTCATTTTTTCCTACTTGGACCCGCCGTACTTCCTTTGACTACTCCTGAGATATAGTGGAAACATTTTGTTATGGTGGAGAGTGGGGAGTGAAAACACCAATGCAGCAGAGAACGACCGCATGAATCGGATCCACTTATATTAAGACAGACGACCGAGAAAGAAAGGCTCCACGCTCTCCAAGTGGTTGATCTTAGCGTGCTAGCCGCTGCTTCATTTCGTATAGTGATAACGCTTTCTCTTTCTTAGCGCTCCGCCCCCCCTTGTATAGTAAGCGGAACTCTGGTTGCACGGCTTTCTCTTATAGGGGTCTATTTTCTCTGACTTGACTCAGCTTGACCTACTTGACTCAGCGGTTAGAGTATCGCTTTCATACGGCGAGAGTCATTGGTTCAAATCCAATAGTAGGTAAAACCGGCCGAAACCCCTGTTTTTGCCAGCATGACAGCAAGCACGGACTGGCAGCAAGGAGTCAACTGAATGACCAAAGCATCGGTTCCTTCCACTTGTGGCCTTCTTCGACCGCCTTGACACCTTAATCTCAAGGAACCCCCCCTCTCTTCTTCTCTTCATGTATGTGAGCTGCCTGCCCCGTCCCGAATAGACGAACAAGAACAAGCTGAAGAAAGGCGCGAGAGAGAGAGTTGAGTATCAACTCACCTCCCCTCTTCCACAATTAGGTGAAGACCAGAGGTGGAGCGAGATACCTCCATGCCGAGAAAGTAATGCAGCGGATGAAAGAGACAAATGAAATGGGTTGCCAAGCTCCTTGATGAAATCGAATTAAAGAGAAAAATCATTCCCGGTGAGAATGTTGTCGTCAACGTATAAAAGAAGGATGAGGCAACGGCCATGACGTCGACGAACAAAGATGGAAGAATCCGCACGGCTACAGTGGAACCCTTTATCAAAAATGAAGCAGTGAGAAACGAGCTAAATTTCTGAAAGCAGGCACCAAGAGCTAGGAAGGGGGCCTGCTTTAGCTTGTCGGAGGCCGTAACGTAAATCGCTTTCTTGAGCTTGCATACCAAGTTAGGATTCCTAGGAGAAGAGAAGCCTGGAGTTGGAGGAGGCTGAATAGAAACTTATTCTTGCGGATCCCCCCTTCCCTTATGTTGTTGAAAGGCATTCTTCACGTCAAGTTGAAATAAGGGCTACTTTTTGATTGCAGCCAAGGCAAGAATGCCACGAATGGTGGTCATTTTAGCAGCCTGGGGCAAATGTTTTCCCTATCTTTAAAGGGGTTCGACTCAATATTCTTGAAAAGGAATCCTTTAGCTACTAATCTAGCTTTGTATCTCTCTACCGAGCCATCTGCTTTATGCTTGATCTTGTAAATCCACTTGCAGCCAATGGCTTGTTTCCCTGCAGGCAATGAGACTAAGTCTGATTCTTTTTTTCTGGGCATTTCTTTCTTCCTGCATAGCATCTCTCCAGCAAGAATGATTGAAGGCTTCAGCAAATGGTTCAGGTTCATGAGAAGATTGAACTGACATGAGGTAAGCTCGATGTTTTGGGGAAAACGATTCATAAGATAAGACAACAATCCTTCAACGGGATAAGAAACTTGAGAGGATCGACGAACCTGAGAGAGGGATCCAGAGTCTGAGGAAGCAACTGGGCTAGACTGCGGATCTTCTGGAGTAGTCTTAGCCTGGGAAACATAATGTAATCGCCGCCGAGAATAAACATGCTGTGCCGGGTGACTTGAATCCTCTGAGGTCAGCTGAACAGGCGGCAGAAGATGCTGGCCTGAAGAGTGAGGCTGATCCGTAACATCAACTGCAGAAGAATGAGGTTCGAGTTGATGAACAGGAGAAGGCCGCAATACATCTCCATCACCATTCTCCCCCGGGGCTGATGAATTAGGTTAAGGAAAATATGAGGCGACCTCATTAAAGAGAACATTCAAGGATACATCGAGTCTCTTGGATTTCACGTCATAGCATCTATATCCGGACTGAGCATATCCAAGAAAGATACAAGTGATTGCCTAGGGGACAATTTCTCTCTTAACTGCGCAGGAATATGAACAAAACACGTGCATCCAAACACTCGCAAATGCCTATAGGATGGTGCTGCCCCAGTAAGAAGTTCGTGAGGTACCGCTGCAGCTTATTCACTCTCTCTTCCCCCCCAAAGAAAGGAGAGAGATGTCCCGTCCCTTCTTTATGCACATCCATATACATAGCCAGACACAAAGGTGTACAATCCGGTCCAAATCTGTGGTTCTTTAAGTTCATTCACTGTAGGTTCTCTTACTTGCTCTAGTGGCTGGCAAACGCCAACCGAGAGGGGAGAACGAATAGCTCAGGAATCGACTGATTCCGAGCGGACTCGTGGAGCTGCTGCTTGGATTATCGTAGAATAAGAGGAGCCATCTTAGGAAATGACTTAACTTAAAAGACAGATGCCGCCGCTGCGAGGCGAGGGAGTCACTTGTCTGGTCTTGCGGTGCACTCACTCCCGTTACGAGAATGAAATGACGCCCCAGCTCGACTCGAGACCAAGACTCCTTACAACTCGCACCAATAGCGGCACTGAGCGGCCGGAGATTTATAAAAAAGGCAGCCCAGCCGCCCCTCCCCCCTAGCCGCCTACCTACTCGTGTTCGTAGCTCGATCGGAGGTCAAGAGTGTGGTCCGGCGAAAAAACAGAAGTCGTCCGTATCAAGTGATACGTGAATTGCTCAGTAGTGCTTCGCCACTACCGTAGCTGGCGGAAATAGCTTAATGGTAGAGCATAGCCTTGCCAAGGCTGAGGTTGAGGGTTCAAGTCCCTCCTTCCGCTCCTGGCTTCGTCGTTTAGTGGTAACGAGTGGAGTAGGCAGCGAGTGGAGTGCATAAGCCCCTTTAGAGAAAGGGGCAAGCCAAAACCTACTCCTAACAAGTTGCTGGCTTTTCAGCCCTTGCGCGCTAGCGTTTTCCCTTACTAGTAAAGGGGCTGCTAGTTGTAGCGCGCAGTGTACTAGTGAATAGGAAAAGCGGATTGAGATTACCAATGACGGATGGAGGTTGAGGATAGAACATGTTCGGTGCCTCGCCCTTGTCTCCTTCGCCGGAGACTGCAAATGATGGGAATCCTATCGATAAAGAAGAGGCATAGGCATCGCCTCTCGATCCAATCCGTCTTCCCTGGCTTCCCCAACACACTCTTGATACGAAAGAAACCTCCCGCCATAGAGAAGAGATCTAAAGTCTGGGTCCCCTCGATCACCCTTACCTTGAACCTGAACTGGTCGAGAGAGATGAACCCGCACCACATTTTCATTTTATAACCCTCGAACCGAAACCCCCAGCTAGAAATGGAATTCCAGAACCTAAACAACTCAGTTGAGAGCTCCGTGACCGGTTCAAGGGAAGGTCCACCAATGATTGATAGGCCACCCCCCGCCCATCCGTCTCGTGATCCCTCATTCCACTAATTCGTTGTTACTGATTCATTCAAGGCATAGACTCCCCACTTCTTTGTCTTATTAGCGCGGGTGTTCGTCAACGATGAAAGCCGCTGAACTTAAGACTCGAGTTGAGAAAGAGGGCTAGGCCCAGGAGAGGAGGGCTTTCAGGGACTGGGGAAGGCGGGTGGATTATAGAGCTAGGGGCGGATCGAAGGTTGGTTTGTCCATTGGAATTGGGCATGGACGAGCCTCGACTGGGCTGGGCCAGCATTGATGAAAAAATGACAAAATCAAAACTTCTCCCATCGCATCATTCACCGGTGTAGGATTAAAGATTAGGTCCAGGATTCGAGTAAAATCGACCTTCCCTCTCATCTCAGGGTGAGGCAAGGAATTCAATACTCCGATCTTACTGGGGATTCATCACTGGCTAGGGCTTTCGAATCAAAGCATGGGCATCTGCAACTAAGAGGGAGCAGTAGATCGTCGATTGAAAAGCCAGGTAAGTCAACTTCTATTGATTATTGATTCGACTAGAGGGACTCCTAGCAACAAACTTGTATGAAGGGGCCCCATGGAGACGCAGGAGATGCAGGAGCCGCCAGCCGGATCGACCAATAAATGATATATAGGCCAGAGGGATGGACTCATTCGACTAATTAGTGATCCCTGGCCCTACCTAACAAAGAGATGTCCCTGAAATAGGGGATTAATTGATCGGAAAGCTCGGGCAGGAGTAGGACATTCCATAAAAATCTTTCTGATCCGCTAGCTGGTGGTCCTCTCAAATCCCATTTTTTCATCGACAGGTAGGGTGAATTCTAAGGTTCCTTATTCCGGTTGTAAAGCGGAAGAAGAGGGAGAATGGGCACAGCCCCACCAGCAGCCCGCGTTTTCGACCCGAAAGGAATTGAAAATGAAACAAGAATCTGTGTTCACTATCTATGGAGTGGAATGACTATCCTTAATCTCCTCTTCCCTATCTCCCCCCCCCTTTTTTGCCTTTTTTTTCCTTTCTCGCCGGCAGGAGAATCCATTTCTTTTTTTGTATTGTTTATTACGATTGATCTGTAGTTCAAGGGCACTCTTCCTAATCCGAGTTTGAGATGGAATAAGACCCAGACGTAGAGTCCCGTCGGCCGGGAAGGGATTTTTTCTATTGATTTTTGACTCCCTTCTGGCCTTACCTTTAAATAAGGGGTTCTTCTCTTTCTCCACGAGGGAAAGCCCTTTCCAGATGGAGTAGTGCATCTCTGTCTTGAAAGCCCGCCCTACAGATAGGAGTTCCTCTCTCTACTGCCTATCCTACTCGAAGACTCTTTTTCGTGGTGGAGTGCTTCGAGTAGGATCCGATCCCATCCCCGGCAGTCAAACCCCTTCCTGACCCGGCTCACCTGCCTCTGAAGCTGGAATGCCTTTATAGAGGAGGCTACCCGAGGAATCGAATCGAAAAGTTTTAAGTGGGATGTGGAATGTGATTTTGGTGATGGATAGTGGTTATGAAATCAGTTCTGCATCAGATGATGAGCCCATGCGATAACTTTCTCTTTTATTGGCGCCCGATAGGTAGGCTATTGGATTGAGTCGAAAGCCTACCAACGCATAAAGGTTCCGATTCGAGCGAGAGCCCGAACGGGGGAGGCGAGAACATCTTGATCGAAAGCTCCACTGTTCTGAATAGTGAGAAAGACTTTTCAAAATTCGATCAAATCGATCGAGAATCTCATCATCTGTTAGGTAGGCCAACCGACCGACCGAGTTGGGCTGGGCGTCCATGTCACAGAACCTTTCTTTCTAGCCAAGAATCCCATTATTGATCGAATCGGGGCGGATCCAATTCATTGGCAAATGAAAAATCTACCGTTTTAACACTCAGAAAAAAAAAACCTAGAAAAGTGGAAGAGTCACTAAGACAAGAGCTAGGTAAGCAAGCAAGAAGGAGAGGCTAGAAAAGGCGAGGCAAGGGGCTCTCCATCTCTAGGAAGATTGTGTCCAGGATCTGGTAATCTAAGCCTTGCTTCTTCTGGTCGGCTCGTATTAGCCTGCGCTTTATTACAGGTAGTCATTCCCTCCGTTCGTTCCTTTAGTCTTTTCAACGGTACTTGAATCTTAAGTCGCGGTCATGTCTCGCCCCCCCAGTTTAGTGACCGGTTCCATGTTTTCCCCGAATTTCATCAGTTCCAGGCTCAAGTGCCTGCTCATCCATCTTCATTCCAAAGGCGAACATTTCCATTGAGTGACTGTAACTGCTATGGTTTACAGTCAATAGTTCTTAACCAACCCTTTTTCGCCGAGCTTTATAAAGCTTTAAGAGAGAATAGGGAGTAAGGGGGACCTTCGCTTCATTAGAAATTTGACCCGGACCTTCTTTCTTCTCCTGCGGAGCCCTGAGAAAGTAACCGGCGGCCGGTAGCTCTACTAAGCGAAGAACCGCTCGCTGCCTTTTCTTCGCGAATAACATGTGCAGGTAGCCTAGGAGAAGAGAAGCAAGCTACCTTCGCCTACCTCCCATCTATATCTATAGGCGGCAATGGTAAGAGCTGGTAAGCATGATAACTGTATCGGCGGCCGGGGCCGGCGCTCCGCGTTCTATCTAGGTTCCGCTCTTACGTACGCCCCACCTCACATAGAAGAAGGGGAACCCCTTCCATAGAAGAACCCGTGTGGGTGGGAGGGGATTCCATAATTCATTCATCAGATACGTCTTCTTCCGTGATCCATTTCATGTCAACTCTAATTAGTTATCAAAAGGCCTACTTTACAAAGGGAACGTCGTTTCCCGGGAACCTTGCAACCTTGCGGTTCCCGGTCACCGGCCGCATCGGCCCGGTAACCTTCGTCACCGTCGGTTCCTGCAATCAAGCCTTTTTTTATTTTTTATTATGTCTTTCTTTCTTAAGGGCTTGCGGTTCATTACACAAAGGCTTTCAGTGAACTATTGAAGCTATCGAGAGAGTACAAAATGCTGACGGTGACGAAGGTTACCGACTTTCGGTGGACGCGGAGCCAACGAGTTCAGTCGAACAGCGTAACGAGTCTAAGGTTACAGAAGCGTTCGCCCACTTTGATAGGTATAGCATTGCAAGCAAATAGAGCAGAGAGCTTACCGTTTGTTTCTATTAGAGTCGCGAGCTTGTTGTAGTTGGTCTTTAAAGGGAGAACCTTACTGCTTACTTGCTATATCCCCGCGTTCTTGCACGGCTCGGCTCGTTCTTCGAGCCCTGCTTTTCCCTTCCCCCTCTCCCCGTTCTAACGTCCAAAACAAGGCCGTATGGAGTATAGCCAAGTGGTAAGGCATCGGTTTTTGGTACCGGCATGCAAAGGTTCGAATCCTTTTACTCCAGATTATTAACACCCGATCGGATCTGTCAAGAACGAGCTGACGACTACAGGGGAAGCGGCTGACTGCAGTCCCTGGGCCCACCAGCTTGTAGCAAGCCAAAAGTTTGACTTGAACCTACTTTGCTAATAGAAGAGATAGAAGGGAAAGACAGACGGCAGAAAGCAATCCCTTCCAGGCCAGAGGTCTTCTTTCTTCTGTCGCCCTGCTAGCTCAAATCTCGTACTCTATTTATACTATACCTGAAATCACTATCGAAAAAGGGCTCTCTTTTTAGGCTAGGGAGTGAATTCCACTTTAGACAAGTCTAGCAAAGCAGCTCATCTGGTAAGACGGTCATCCGTCCAACCTCTATCAATCGGTCTTTCCTCTTTCAATCGCTTGAATCGGTCCAACCGGGAATCTTGAATCTCTAACGATCGCATCTGTCTGACTGATGGGAGAGATCGGCTCTATGGCCGCTTTTCCTTAAACTTCAGCCCTCTTTAAGCTCTCTTCTAGGGAATTTTCTTGGTCTAGTAACAAGTCTCGATAAGCTGTCGCAATCAGGCAATTCGTTAAAAAAGATATCTTATCGATCTGTTTTTCAATACTTCCTATCTTCCTGCTTGGGAATCCGTATCTGTTGCAATCGCTCATTTGTTCTGTTCTGTCGCAACTCTCGCATCTGGAATACGGGAAAATTATCCCATATTAACCTTTTTGTGAATATCTCTTCTATTGCTTGTTAGCATTGGCTATCGGTCAATTTCGATTCCTTTCTTTATAAATATTTTGTCTCCTTCATTGATGACTATTCTAGAGTGACTTGAATCTATCTTATGAAATCTAAGAATGAAGTTCCTTTTATTTTCCGGTTATTTCATAAGATGATAAAAAACTCAGTGTGGTATAAATGTTAAGATTTTGAGATCTGACTGACAATGGGGGAGAATAGTTCTCCAAGAACTTTCAAGCTTATCCGCAGAAACAAGGGATTGACTCTCAAACTACCTGCCCATATACCCCCCAAAAAAATGGAGTAGCTGAGCGAAAAAATCGGCATCTTCGGAGGTTACCCGTGCTCTTCTCACCGAGATGAAGGTAGCTAATACTGGTAAGAAGCTGTCTTAACTGCATGTTCTTTTTTTTTTCGTATGTCCGTTCTAAGTGGTAAATCTCCTATTCAAGTGTTGAAACCTGACTCACCCCTGTCTTTCCTATTTCTCTTCGTGTTTTTGGTTGTGTTTGCTTTGTTCATGACTTGAGTCCTCTCAGAAACAAACTTGATTATAAGTCTTTCAAATGTGTCTATGTTGGGTATTCTAGCTCTCAGAAGGGCTACAAGTTTTATCACCCCAAAACAAATAAAAGATTTGTGTCTATGGATGTCATCACTTTCTTTGAAAATCTTTCTTATTTCTTTTCTCTGATAATTGTAGTACTCTTTCGGATCCCTACTCTCCTCAGGGGGGGTATTGAGGTCTGGGGGAGAGTAGTGTTCTTCCTGTCGTCAGTTAAAATATTCCCATGTCTAAAGTGGAAAATTATATGGATTCGAAAGAGGGGGAGTCTCAAAGTAGTGAGCAACTTGGTCAGCAAACCACGGAATTTAAGACGTATGTGAAGAAGACTGGCTTTCTAGGGTAAGGAAAAAACTTCCCGGCACGCAGGAGTACGTTGAAATCTTCGCTAAGACAATGGAAGGTGACGTATGTACAGCTGACGAGAGTGAGGGAAAAAAACCTCTCTACTGGACGTGGAAATTCTTGCTCTCGTTCTTGCCGGACGGCTCGTAGGCAAAGGTGAATCAAGTCCATTCTCTCTGTCCCGATTATCGCGTGAGCTGAGGGGGGAACTCGGCAGAAGATCGGGCTGCAAGAAAGGCCTACTTATCCACGGGTTCATTTGCTTAAGACGGCTGTGCAGGGCAATCGGATGTAGTAAGTACCGCCTCTAACGTTTTTTAGCTCTTCTCCCCTCCTTTTTCCGATTGGTTCTGTGTCAGGCGAGCGGCGGAACTTCTTCCTGTCAGGCAGAGCTTTGCCAAGGCGTATTTTCCTACGTGTGATCGGGCCGGAGTGAAACAAGGGATCAAAGCGTCGAGGCGCGAAGTCTTAAGATCGGATGCAATTCTGAAGCTGGTACATGCTGCACTGGTCCATGTTTCTGGCAGGCCTGGAATCTCTTAGCATATTAAAAGAAATCGGACAAGAGGGTTGGCCAGTAATGGCCATGCCTTCTGATCAGCCAACGCATTTTATGCCCTGCTTGATGTGAGCCACAGCCTACTTCTATCCATCATGGACTTGAAACATAATTTTTTCGGCTTCTTGCTCACTCAACACACCTGAGGAGCAGTCCGTCCTTTCCACGCTGATACAATATCCCGTCAATCAAAGCATAATTCAAAGCTTGTTGTTTTACTTACCTGGGAGTTTCTTTAGAAGGATCGGACAAGTACCTGACGAGAGGGTCAAACTTCCTGCCCGATCTCGTCTGGCTCCATTATGTAACAGTCAAAGGTTTTCTGGAATGCTGTTGGAATCGTCCTTTGAACGTTTGTTCAGTTGTCCGATTAGGAAATCTCAAACGTCGAAGACAGCTGGGCCATTGTGTTAGCCTCAACATTGGGCCTTCTAGGTACATGGTCAATCTGAATTTCATCAAACTCGGCGAATCGAGTCTAGGGCTCTTTTTGTGTATGGCTGCTGCTTTGCTTCTATTGCCTGATACTCAGCGATGACTTGTCTCACTACTAGCTGAGAATCACCCTTATTAACGTTAACGTGGATGGATCGCATGCCCATTGCCGCAGCTAGTTCTAATCCGATAAGCAAGGCTTCATAGTCAGCTACGTTGTTCGTGCATAGGAAAAAAAGCCGGTATGAATGGTGAGAAACTAGACCATTAAGAGAGATAAAAACAATACCTGCTCCCGCACCACCTTGCGTACTGGAGCCATCGAAATACATTTGCCATGGAGTTGTGGTCAGACGAATGACCTCTCCATCATTCTGATCGGGCAACTGCTTGCCTAAGTCCAACAGATGATTTATAAAAAATTCGGCCAACACCTGTCCTGTGACTGAGCTCCGAAGTCTTTCATTCATCCCTTCCCACAGTCAGGGTTTTACCTTCCAGATATGGCTATCTGGTCCCAGTATGAAAAGATTCCCGATTTCCTCTATGGAGAGATTGATCCTTTCCGCTGGAGCTCGTTTAAAGGCGTGTTCGTTCGGTTTGTTTATGCTACTATAAATGGATCCCCCCTTTTTTCGTGTACTTACAGGTGGGAAAAGGTTCCCCCACCCAAGGGTTCTTTTGCTTTTGCGTCCGTGCTCGCGCATTCATTTATATAAGTAGAGATTTGCCTACGGATCCTTCGTTCCCTTTGTTCTTGACCCATGAGGAAAGATAGCCCTTCATTTCTTACCGCTCCATACGTGGTGCCGGTTGCTGATTGGCCCAATTTTGGATTGTCCCAGCTAGGGTAAAAAGTCCCAGTCAAGACTCAGGCGACTAGCTCTTCCGGCTCTTTCTCGCTTGCAGCTGTTAGTAGTAGCTCTCCCACAACCCCGTTTTCACGGTTTAGGCTGCTCCCATTTCGCTCGCCGCTACTACGGGAATCGCTTTTGCTTTATTTTCCTCTGGCTACTAAGATGTTTCAGTTCGCCAGGTTGTCTCTTGCCTGCCCATGGATTCAGCAGCAGTTCGAAAGGTTGACCTATTCGGGAATCTCCGGATCTACGCTTATTTTCAACTCCCCGAAGCATTTCGTCGCTTACTACGCCCTTCCTCGTCTCTGGGTGCCTAGGTATCCACCGTAAGCCTTTCCTCGTTTGAACCTCGCCCTTAACTTTAAGGCTATGCCATCCTAAGGTGCTACTAAATGGAAGGATCTTATCAACGTCCATGAATGAGAAATCATAGATCGAACTGCCGAATCGGAAAAATTGGGTGCTATCATATAGCTTTGTATCGGCTAAGTTCACGAGTTGGAGATAAGCGGACTCGAACCGCTGACATCCGCCACAGGGTAAACCGCCGCCTCTCAGGCCCCCGACTGATTCTACCATAGAGGCCAACGATAGACAATAACTCCCCCCCGAACACAGCTTACAACTTTCATCGTACTGTGCTCTCCAAAGAGCAACTCTTCTCAAAATCTCAAAAAAGGATGCTGAGTTGGAATCCCATTCTAACTAAGGATTCTTGTGGTTCCGGAGGATCCAGCTACAGGAGAACCAGGAACGGAAAGCCCCCCCCCTTTCCGTTCCTGTATGTGAGGAATTCCGCCCACGGGAGTGAGTTTGCTCCGGTTAAAAAGCTGCATACCTTTAGTGCCCTGGGGGATCGAGAATTCCGTTTGCTTTTCCCAACCCTAGGGTTAGCTGCCGGAATGAAGGATTACCTTCTCGAGTCTCGACTCTATCCTAGGGTGCTCTTTCTCATCTGATCCCAAAGCATTCTTCTCCTCCTGCCTAAAGGCATAAATGTAATCCGGCCTTTACCTTTCCTGAGGTAGCTCCTATCTCCGACTGAGCATAACGATTTGCTTTTTAATAAAGAATACCTCGGCGGGGTCGGGTTTCTTAGGATCTACAGGGAAGCCCCTTGCCCGACTTCGACGTTAAGATACGGGGTCTAAAACCAAAACCCCAGGTTTTTTTAACTAACTAAATAAATAGTCGGGTGTGGGGCTTCCCTGTGGAACGTAGTATCGACGATACTGGATCGCCCTTTCCTTTACTGGAAGTTGATCCCCGTTGCCCAAATAAAAGAAAGGGTTGGTTGATCTATTAAGAAAAGGGTGGGGTTCTCGTACTGCCCTCCAAAGTCAGTCTCCTGCGGGCCTCTTCCTGATTGGCCCCATTCGTGTATGTCAAAAAGCGGGATACCTTGACGCCCGTGTTAGCTCTTAAAGGTGGGATGCTTCCCCGTACCGATTCGCCATTTTCCCAGGTGCCCAAGGCATTATCAATTCTCGTTTCACTAAGTTGGGGTGCCTCTACTCCATTCTTTCGGAATGGTATGTGGGCCTTCCTCAAGCAATCCCCTATGACTCAACCCTTGTTCTTGTGCAAAAGCGTCCTCCCCTTCCTCTTTTTCTCGCTCACTAAGGCAAGCGGCTTCCTGCCCCATTTGTGTCTGTCTGCGATCGTGCCTAGCCGGGCAGTTCATCAGGAGCTGCTATCTGGGACCAAGCACTAAGCACTCTTTCTTTTCTGGTAATATATATAAAGTCGGTGTCGGGTTTGTTAGGATTGATTGCCCCATAGATGGACACCTTCCTTGTACTGAAAGGTGAGAGAAGGGGTTCACAAAGACAAGGCTTCGGTTCTTCGCCGATTCAAGTGAGAAAGTCAGTGACATCGAAGACGTATAAGGTAGTCGAGTATGGCTAAGAGCAAACTACCTCTTTATAGTAGTAACCTGAAAGCAGCCGTACTTGAATAAGCAATTTCATAGATGGAGAGATTTCCCTACATGAAAGTCAGAGGCATAATAAAAGGGTATTAGATATAGGCTCAACGAATAGGGTCTATGAACAAAGACCATAGTCGACTGCTCGTCCTCATGGTATGATAACTAAAAGGTAAAGACGAGTGAGTTGATCTTCCAGAGGCCAACCCTTGAGGATGTATGAGGGTTACGAACTCTTTGCTATGGAGACGAAAGAAGAAAGCAGTGAATCCTAGGACCCACAGCTGACAGAAGCCCTACCGCATTCTGTCATTCCCTCTAATAGTTGATGGAGGGTCAATCTTGTCCTACCTGTAAGTAAAGGGCGGTATGAATCCACTCTACAACTATTGGATTCAAAAATCTGAATTCGTCTTATCGTAGATAGCGAAAAGTGCGTTGATTCGGAATGTGTTCAGTTTAGGGGGGACAACAACCCCCCCTTTCATTCCTTCGATCCGTAATGCTTAAATCCGGGGAGGGAAGAAATCCTTTACATATCATGTAGTTCTTTGGTGGGTTTCATTATCCATAAGTAAACCCTTTCTTCAGGTATTTGCTTTCAGTCTCTTATTTACGAATCTTGTTTTTTATCGTATAATAAGGAAAGAAAAGCTGCGGTGATCGCTCACTAGTTTCATCTAGCTAGTGAGGGAAAACCCATTTGTGATTAATAGCGGAAGAGCGGAAGAAAGAGGGGAGTTGAAACATAAAAAAAGATTTGCTATGAGTGCACAGAAGAATTTCTTAGATTGGGACATGAAAATGAGGAGATTCAAACGGATAGAAGAACAAAGGCTAGAAAAGACAAGGCCCACTTTCTTACGATTATGGGCCTTCAAAAGAAAGATCACCTTAGGATTGTCTATGTGCTTAAGTCTTGCATTTCTTTCCTGGTGGGCATACATGCCCGAGAAACTACTCACACAACCATTAGCTTACTTAAAGCCAGAGTATGTACATTTGGTCAATGACACCCTTACCCTTGTTGACCAGATATGTGAATAGCACAACTCAGGGTTCATATGTATGTGTGATGAGCAGCATATTCACAACGAAGTAGCAAGCGCTTTTTCAAAAGATGAGCTTTACGACCCCCTTGGCATAAAGGAAGGGAAGCATAAAGCGAAGGCCCTAGTTGTGATGGTAGGAGCTTTACTGATAACTTTGCTCCTAAATGACTCAGTCGTAAGGTAAGTGCTCTGTGCTTTCTTAGATTACCGAAGTCAAAGACCGAAGTATTGACTTGATCCCATCGGGCACGTAGGCCGGCCGGGAAAGGACAGCTTCAGTCATATCTAGTCTCGAAACCTAGGAATGAAATGAGAGCTAGACCCTTCGTAAGGCGGTGCCGACAAAAGGCTCGTGAAATCTAGGAGAGGAGCTACTCATAAAGGAAGGACTGAAAGGAGAGTTCGGGGGAAACAAAATAGCATTACATTAGGACTAGAACTATGGGGCGTTTTCAACTCAAAAAGAGGAAAATTTGATAGATAAAGAAAAGAAAAAGGCTTCATAAACTGAAGAAGAAAATAGCCTAAAGTAAGAATGGAATGAATGACACTTATCGTATTAGTAGGGAAAAAAACAGAAGGAAGAATGGAACCAACAGGAAATAGAGAAATGAAGGATCCCCCAACGGAAATAGATCTCTCCCTCCCTTAAAACCCTAGTACGCGAAGTGCGCCTTTGGGGCAGCGAATCGGGCTTGAAAAAGAAAGAAATTCACATAGTATTTCGTGTCCCAGACCTTTTTTTGGAAAAAACCCCGAAAACCTACTTTACTTATTTTTGGGTGTTTAGTTGAAACACCAAAAAATTCGAGCAAGTTCTTTTAAAGTCACTTTTTTTTAATGGGAAGCGCAAAAAGACGCAGAGTGAAATAAAAGAATAAAAAAGACTGGTTAGATAACTGTCAATGAAGCAAAATTAGATTTTGCGCGAGCTCATTTCTTATCTGGAGTATTCCCCCCATTCTCACTACTATATAAAGGAACATACTTCCTTTATTTTAAGATTTTAAGACGCGAACTTGAGAGTGAGCTGAATTCTTTGTTTATGGAAGCGCGACTTCCATTCCCTAGTGATACAAATATGGGGGACGTGGTCAATCATTTGACTGCGAATTCCACTCCCCTCCCTGATCTCTATGCGATGGTCGAAGACCTCAGCATTCATGGGGCAACAAGTCCGCATTTTTCTAACGCTGTCACTTTTGTCTCACAATTTATTGGTGGGGATGGGGGTTAAGGGGGGTGCCCAACATAAAAGGAACGAGGGGAAGAATCGACGATAAATCCATAAC
Source organism: Quercus wislizeni (assembly GCA_023055345.1). Classification (NCBI taxonomy): domain Eukaryota; kingdom Viridiplantae; phylum Streptophyta; class Magnoliopsida; order Fagales; family Fagaceae; genus Quercus; species Quercus wislizeni. The sequence goes on from JALGQJ010000143.1 coordinate 39,871, forward strand.
AAAAAATCGTGAATAAAAAAGCGTGACGAGAATTCTCAACCCAAGATGTTAGAAGGTGCAAAATCAATGGGTGCCGGAGCTGCTACAATTGCTTCAGCGGGAGCTGCTGTCGGTATTGGAAACGTGTTCAGTTCTTTGATCCATTCCGTGGCGCGAAATCCATCATTGGCTAAACAATTATTTGGTTATGCCATTTTGGGCTTTGCTCTAACCGAAGCTATTGCATCGTTTGCCTCAATGATGGCCTTTTTGATTTCATCCGTATTTCGATCGGAAAAATAAAAACGGAATCTGCCCAATGCTAAACCAAATTCTAGAGTATTTGATTTTACTTTCTACTTTACTGATCCTGCCCGTTTCTATCTGGATAATAGCGAGCAGTCGTATTTTTTCGCGCCTCCTTGAATTTACCCCCGATACTTACCAAGAAAGGGTCCGAGCAATTGTCGAGGACGCTATAGTTGAACGTATCTGTCAGCTGCTAAACGATCTTTTTCCCCGATATGGGCTGACTCCATCTAGGAACGCCCCCTTTTCTACGATCGTTCAGAACTTGCTTAACGAGGCGGGGGCGCCTGATCGCCTAGCTTACTTGGCAAATATGTACGAAAGCTTGGTAGAACAAGAAACCCAGGGCCCGTTTTTCCACCAAATTGTTCAGGCTTATCTTACAATAATGGGGGGTGGGGGCTGCTAATCCGTTAGCGGGCCCACTTGGCCTCTTTCCCATGCAGCTAAAGGAAGATTCGTGAGAATGGCGTAGATAGAAGGACCGAGCGCCCCCGGACGTAGCTGAAAGGTGAACCGGGTTAAAAGTCACGATTAGAATAAATGGTAGTTCGCTGGGATTGTATTCATTTCCCAGAGGTGCTGGTTCGACTCCAGCTCGTGACAAGGCCTTTTTGGTCATATACCTTGGTCTTGCTTGTTATTGTTATATTCAGTTCCTTTTTTCTTCCCCCGCCAAATTAGGGTTCACTTATTTCTCCTTACCTGGAAGCGGCTAGGCTAAGAAGAGGAAGCAAAGGCCGAAGAAAGACCTTCCACACGACTGCTCTTCTTTCCTGTTTGCTGTAACTGTAAACAGCCGATTTGCTTATTCAACAACTCTCTAATCAGTTTGGGCACTAGGCAGCAATAACTGGTAAGGTTAGTACGGACCCTTTTCAAAGGTCACTAGAGTGGCTCCCGTCTTTCCTCACTCGAGGTCTAGCTTTCCCTTGGATTACTTTGCATCCTTCCTGCTTGAAGGAAAGTGCCGCACTATTTTTAGCCACTCGGAGATAGCCTTTTCGATCTTATTGGCTTAAGCAGACCATTCGTGAGCAGATAAGATCAAAGAAAGCAACCTACAGTCCCATGCATACTAATAGGACAAGGAAGTGACATATAATACTAATAGAAGAGGAAGCTGGTATTCAATTAGCTAGGGAGGGAGACAGGGTTCCAAACCTTTGGTGGCACCCCACCCGCATATACACATCTAAGAAAGAGACTCCAAATTGCCAACTTATCACACTCTCCAATCATTCCACTTCTCACACTACGGCGACTAAGACTTTCTCAGGGCTCAAAAGAACCCTATTTTGGAGTGCCATCATAGGATAGGAGAACGGAAAGCTTGAGCTTTCGAAGTCATCTTTCCAAAGGCGAGTCAAAGCCATCGTGCGGCTTTTCAAGCCCGATCTTCCGAACCTGCTGCGTGAAAGCCCGATAGGGCATTCTCCTTTAGAGACCCTAATGACATTGACCAAGGGATCTTGATTTGATCCAATTGGTTTTTGAATTTCTACCGATTGATTTGAGAAAGCCGGCATCAGTCTGACGTGAGAGAAGTCAGCACAAGGGAAGTCCCTCGAAGCCGAAGTAGGGTTGAGTCTCAGGAAGCGTTTAGGCCGGGTTCGCAGCATTCTTCAAAGACAGGTACAGTAGCAACTTCAATCTCAGGGGAATCCAATGGATAATCAAACTGCTAAGGTGAGTTTATTCTCCCTTTATAAGATGGAAGTTTACTTACAAAGAAAAAGGTAAGCGTTGGTATAAAATTTTTCAGTCTCAGTTCTTTCTTTAGTCAGGGAATTAGCTTGTTGCTCAAGGGAAGAATCTATGTAATAAGAGTGGAATAAGGATTCTTCTAAGCGCTGGAGTCCGAAGGGTCCGAAGGAGTGGTATCAAGCCTGCTCGTAGCTCACCCGTAACCCGTAAAGTAGGCAATATGTGATATTGCCCCCTACTCGGCTCGGAGGGTGAGCTACTATCGATATTTCAAGCGATGCTACCTTCGCTTCCTTATGAGATTACTTTGTTGAACCGATCTACATCTACGGAACCAACTTCAACTGTACCAACCCGGATAGTTGCTTCCCCACCTTGGCTTTCCCACCTTTTCTTTCACATTGATTTGACCCACCTTCCGCAATAGAGTGATCTAAGACTTTTCTTCGCTTCGGGGGATGCCCTTCTTCCCGGATCACTACTCATCTTATTGATTTCTCGGGTGCGCTATTTACCTTTCACACTTCAGCTTACTGCCCTCACCTGCGAGAAGGGGAGCTAAAAGAAAAGCAACCGGAGCAACATTTCTTAGTATTCATTCTACTATCCTGCTTTAAAGCGCTTTGCTACAGGCCTTCCTCGTTAGACAAATTCACTCAATCAGAGACTTTCCTTTCATTCACCGCCTTTGTAGAAGTACTGATCGATCCAATCCTAAAGCACATAGGTAGAAGTTATTCTCGATCCAATCTCAGACTTTCCATTCCGGGAAAGATTTCTGCAAACAAGAATCTCTATTTTGTAGCCGGGGGGGGGTGGGTCCTATCAGTTAGCTACGTCCCTCAGGCAAATTTGCTTCCGCTTCTTTCTGTTTGCTACTCTTGTATGAACACCCTTTCTCTCCTGAAGTGAGCGAGTGCTGATCACTAAATTGGAATTTGGCTCCTGAAAGCTTAGAAAACGCATTTTTTAGACCGAGCCGAGCCGAGAATTGTTTACAATCAGTCGTGATCAAAGCTCTTTCAAGCCAATAAATTTGCTTTCCTGGAAATATGTAATATCCCTGCCCCGCTCGCTACGTAAAGGAGGGTGGAGTGAAGCTTCCCTTGAACTGGCCAAAAGCCTCTAACTCGCGATCCAATTCTTTTCTTCGCGCTTAGAAGTGGGCCTGAGATTCTCAATTTCATGGGGAGGACTTCCCTTTCCCACTAATCCAGTGCACGCTGTTCTAATCGGAATTGGAACCAGAACCCCGTTCTAAAATCAGGGGCAGGCTCACGTTTTCACTAATCAAGCAAGAGCCATTGCGAGCCTTTTCCTGACGAAATCGATAACTAGCGGAGAATGCCCACTGCGGCGAAGGAAAGGCAATCTTCCGAGCAACTTCTTTCTATCTGTATAAGTTATTTATGAGAGCTGCGGCTGCGGAGGATGTGAACCGATCGTACGGAGCTGCCTATGCCCTTTCTTTGGGTTCGTTTTGCCTATGAAAATAGAAAAGTCAAACAAACTTCCCTCTCGCCTGTGCTTCTGCCCTTATGAATGCCGGATCGTGAGGATCTTACTTTATCGAAGCCAAACCTGGAGCTCAATAGACTCTCTCCCTACCTGAGTCAACTTGCTTACTAGCCGCCCTGCCTTGGACAGCAGCTTGCAACAGCCGATTCTCTGTACTCCGTCTGTCAAAGATCCGATTCGCTAGACTACAACTAGTTGATGAATGTGCTCTCTCACTATGTTTAACACGATTGGACAGAGCGAAAGAACAGAAAGAGGGAAAGGTGGGGTACCTTTCTTGTAGACTCAAACCACTCGCTTAGACAGCTAAGTTTGTATTGAAAGGTCGAGGGCCTTGAATCACAATATGGATTGGTGTTCCGATTCGAATCTCGCTGTTTAGGCCTCGGAGACGAAATACTATCCGACACACATAATCATTGTAGTAATTGCCTTGGTCCAACCAAGAAAGACATGGGACTTTTTGGGCGTAGGAATGCAACACATTCCATTCTTTTCGGTACCCACGATTTAAAAAGATCAAAGATGGATACTTACGCTTCAATACTACTCACTTACGCAAGGATACATGAAGGAAGAAATACACCTTGAAAAGTCAGAAAAGAAACAAAGGGAACCGTTAATCCTTACTTTTTTATTAAAAAGGGGAGCCCACTACTTATATAATATGTAAATACGCACCATGCCAAATGTGTCCGAAGAAGAAGATGCAGAGCGCAATCGACCAGCCATCAACAGCAAGCGACAACCGAGCAAAGAAGCGGAAGAGAGACTAGCGGAGAGAGTCATCACAGTGTCACGGAGGCCACGCCGCGAGTTTCTAGTCAAGTGGAGGAATCCCGGAAACGAGGACGTCGACCATTTGAGTGGGGGAGAGTGTCATAGGCCAATTCTTTTACATGTAGTATAGTTGTGGGGAACATGGGAGTGGAAATATTGTACTTGACAAATGCATTTATTTTGTAATTTCAAGGGGTGTGACACCTCCAGCATCTTGATGTCTCCTTCTACCACAAGTTCACATGCTCCTTATGCTCTTTAGGGGGGAGTGACTAGTTGGGCCCGTGAAAGTTGGTATCAGAGCTTCAAATCGATTGTGGGATATAAAAGCACCATGGCCAAAAGTGCCAAGATCGCTCGCATCGAAGCATTAGAGAAAGACCTTGAGGTGGCTTTGTCCGCAGCTCAAACTAAGCGCATTGAGACGCTCGAAGTAAAGATTTCTGAACTTGAGAATCATCTAGCGATACTCCCTAGTTCTTCGGATCGGCCAACAGAGCTTGAGGCCTCTCAAAGTGACGCTTTTGAATTTTTTACAGATAATGTAAAAGAGACCGTGAATACCTTGCAAAATGATTTGCAGGAGCTCAATGCCAAGGTGAGTCTGTTGATGCGCAATGCCAACAATTTGATTTCGGACCTTCGATGCTTGAGACTGGACGGGTGAAATTGCCAGAACCCCGGGCCTATCTATGGGGGTAATCTAGATGCCAAAGAGGTAGATGAGAACTTTCTCTTTGACATGGAACAAGACTGTCGGGTGGTCCGAACCGATTCAGAGGAGCACAAGGTTACCATAGCCACAATGTACTTCACTGGGGACGCCAAACTGTGGTGGCGATCGAAGGTTGAAGACATTCAAAACAATCGGTGCACCATTAGCACAAGAGCTCAAACGAGAGCAATTCCACCCCGAAAATGTGGAGTAGAGTATATAGCGCGTTGCAAGTTGAGAGAGTTGCAACAGACCGGTTCAGGTTAAAAAGGAACTTTCTACCCTTTCGTTTCTTTTATTCCACTATATCCTTTCAGTCGAGTCACCGCTACGCCCTTCTACTGAGAGGTGCACCCTTTTTTAGCGATATAGTGGATCGCTCATTCTCGCTTATCGAAGAACTCGCTTTCGAGTGAAGGCCCTCGTTATCGCGGGCTAGATTGAAGAAGAATCACCTGCACAAAATTAGAGTGGGTTTAGAACGTCGTGAGAGAGTTCGCTTCCTATCTACCCTTGGTCTTAAAGGGAGATAGTTGATCGAGAAAGCTCCGCCCAAAGGCGCCGAGTACATAGACGAGGCGGTCACCGGTAGGCTGTTACAAGGTAAGTGCCTATCCCTGTCTCTATCACGCCCTATTCTGAGCCTCTTCCCCCCTTCTCTGGGGCTTTTTCCTTTCCTGGGATCTCGTTTTTTTTAGTGATTTCATCCCTTGGGTAAGAAAGTCGTCCTAAGACCTTGCAGTTCTAGTTGGAGAGGTAACCCGATGTAGTTCTATTCCTTCTCCCAGGCATTCCTAAGCACTGGCATTTGTTCTCGTTTCCCCTTTGAATATTGGTTGAACATTGGCTATTATTCAAACCTATTTCTTTCTGGGCAGGCTTTTCACTTTTCAGTCAGCAGTATCGAATCTTTTAAGCCAAAGGAAAGGGAAATCCCATATTAGAAACTCTTAAGCTAGCCAGTATCAATTTGAACATCTTTATTAAGAAAGCGCTTGCTGTCACTGCCAGATAAGAGATACATTTTTTTTTAATTTAATAATTCACTCTTGGGGAGGGCTATCTTTCCTTTGCATCTATTGGGATAAGTGTCTTATTACGCAAGAAAGCTATTTCCAGTTTTCTTCTATCCCGTGTGGGAGAAAACTGAATCGAGTGTGAGTTCCTTTTTTGGGGGGTCTGTACGCTTTTCTGACCTTAAGCATATAAAATAGATTAGAGGATCGGATCTAGAGTGCCTAAAGCTATTGATAGCGGATATCGGGACTCTTAGAAGTTTCATTTCTTTCGCGAACAAAAAGGGCTTTGAATGTTTTGCTCTACAAGGGAGTGATAAATTCCCTGTAAAAAAACGGTATCTTCATGATCCAAATGGATGTGGGCTGCCACATCTAGGATGGAAATCCCCGCGGGTAATTGAATTCCCTCGCCGTCTAAGAGAGTTTGCAGTTTATCTGCAATTAACTCTTTCAATGAATCAAAAGTGAAATCCGACAACTTTTCTTCCAAATTCTCAGTTGTCAGATTTCGTAGCCGGCGTCCTGCTCGAAACGCAATGTAAATGGATAAAGAAACGCTCAAGCCCATTGAAAGAATATATTCACATATGGCTGCATCAGAAGGCATTCTTGATTGAGAAAAAATGATTCCCTCCAGACAGAAAGAGACTCCTTCCTGTACGAGTAGTGAAGAATTAGAGTGAACTTTTGTTGGTTGTTGACCAACGGAAAGCATGGGAGAAAAGAACTTCTTCTGTGCATCAATCACACCCGGCGAAAGGCGATAAAGACCCGGCAAGACGAATCTCTTTTTCTTTCTATACGCAATTTCGGAAGAGTCTAGTTGATAGGATTCACTCACAGGAAGAATTCAAGTGAAATTGTTTTTGAGTTCAAAGAAGACGCCTCCAACTAAGGGGCCTTTAGGTAGCCAATCATTATCCAGTAAGGAAGAGCACCTTAAGGAAACCGAAGGTAGCTCAATGAATGGAGAGAGTTACGAGAAGGGAAGGGCTTCATAGCTCCTTACTATAGGCGACTCAGGGAAAACCCCACCCTTTAATCTGACTAAGAAGTAAGGCCCGGAAAGGGCTCCAATAGGGCATTCGTCCATCAAATAGCCGAAAGAGGCCGTAAACGATCAAATAATGGCCTCCGAGAGCGTTTGTTATAAGCCGAAGGAAAGGCCGCTCAAATGGAGGCTTGGCTTTAAAGGTTTCTTTACTTCGAGAAAGAGGCGCCAACTATTAATATTATTAGTCAAAGTAAAGGTGCGCAGGTTTGGAACCCGTTTTCGGAGCTGGCTGCAAAGCCCTTACGTCATAGGGGTAGCGGCATATTGTACTAGATCCGTAACCTATAGCATCATTAGTAGAGCTAGCAGCAGATTCTTTAGCACTCGTACCTTCATTATGGATTAACTAGCACGAGTAGCGGCTTCAGTAGCTTATCCAGGATACCCCCAGTAGTGGAGGAGGGAAAGCACCAGTGGTAGCACCAGTACCGGCATAGCCTTTTTTTTTACAATAAAGAAAGGACTGGTACTGAACTAGTAGATACGGTTGAGTCAGTTGTTGATCCAGAAGCAGTAGAAGTGGTAGTAGTATACCTTCCATATCAAGAGCTAGAGACAAGTGATGGCTTTCCCTGTACAATAAACCCAGTAGATCCAGTTGATTATGCAAATTAAGCCATCTATTAAGCCGTCTAAGTAAAGCCCATCTAAGCCAGTCTTAGCCAGTGATCCATACACAGTAGATCTATAGCTTCTATACCCGGGTGACCCAGTCGCATATGCAGTAGCTCCAGATCGATACCCCGATGCACCCCAACCACGTGATCGAGACCTATACCCCTCCCTTCCCCTTCCTTTGTTTGGGATAGTAGGTAGGCATGCGTTTTCTCAATTGAGAATGCAATCGAGGAGCCTAACTCGCATTAACGTAGTCATCTCCTGTCCTGCCTATTACTATGAGTTGGGTTTCGTAGAGTGATTTGTTAAACCCTTCGAAAGGACCTTGCTTACTAAGACTGTTTCAAGGTCGAGGGGGTTTACCTACTCGCCCTAATCAAGAAGCGGGAGATGGTCCTGAAGTTGCCTCTTTTGGGTAATATGGGCGTAAATAGCGCCTCTAGACCAAGTATAACAACGGGCTTTTACCCTTTTAATTAAAGTCTTACCGTTGGCAGACGCTTATTTTGCTTGAAAGCCTGAAGCTGATTCAATCTCGTAGCAGCTGTTGATTTTGATTGTCTTGTAGCTGATGAAGCTTGAATTGAAAGCCTAGAGCTGTGGAGTGGTGTGTGGGACTCGTGTAGTAGTAGCTATACTCCGCGTGCCAGCAAAGCTCCTCCCCCATGTGTAAACCAATATCCCGTGGTAGACTTAAGCTCTTCTAGGTCTCCTGCTTTCATTTTTTTAAAAAAGTTTGGTAGGGGCTGCCAAGCTTGACTAATCTAATAGGGGTATCCGCATAAGGAGAATGCCTGTCCTGTGCCACCTTGGTAGCACAAACAAAGGTCCTGTGTACCAGCGATGTACGAATCATAGTAAATAACTTGACTAACTTTCTTAGTTGCAAGGGTACTTTGCTTTAAAGTTTTTTATACTCTTACAGTATATTAGAAAGTAAAAGTCTTCTTAGTATTACAATAGTTGACTATGAATATTCCTACCCTTGCAGTGCTAATATATTCATTAGTCTGAGTCTTAGTCTACTAAAAGCATAGGAACAGTAAACTCTTATGTTGCAAGGTTCCACCCCAACCAGTAATAAGCACTAAACTGAACTCTATAAGGATAGACGGGGTGATGACTCACTCACTAACAGAATCGATAGGTGTTTAGGATATGAAAACATCCTTCCCTTTGTGCCCGACCCATTGAGTAAATAGAACGAGAATTGTAATATTTTTTTATTAGGACACGGGGCGGTATATTTTAGTGCATCCATTAACTCCTTGTTAAGACCCGACTAACTAAATAGAATTGAATCTCCTTCTTCTAGGCAACCGGGTCTGAGTCCCTGTCCCTAGTCTGAGTGTTAGTAGTTTCATTAGAGCAAGCTCATCAGTGTTAGGGTTTTGATTTGCTTGCTTACCTTGTTGTTAGGCGGGAAAGGACAGAGTTTCATAGTCTAATTCCCAACCCAGTGAGTTGATAGAGACAACCCTGCC